>VUQI01000568.1:0-19555 GCA_015106735.1 Paratilapia polleni | reverse complement strand
TTATAATAAAAATAAAAAAAAAAAAAAAAAAAAAAAGAAAAAAATATAAAAATATAAATAAAAAAAAAAAAAAAAAAAATCATAGAAAATGAATAAAGACAGATAAATGAAATCTGTTTTTTGTATGTTAATCTAGATCTTTTGAAATTTTAGGAAACAGAAAAGTAAAAAATGAAAATTTTGTACTAGGTTTTCACATTCTACGTCATATTTTTTGAAAGTTTGCTTTTGTGTTTAAGACACCACCTTCAGAATTCTGTAATTTCAAAAGTGGGGCTTCTGTCATGCACACTGCTTCAAAATGTGGAGAAATCCAAATCTGTGCCTATTGTGTGTTGAGCTAAGACTGGACGTTCATGGTTTGGAGGAGGGGTAAGTTGTTAAGATCACCAAAGGTCAGGAAATAAAGTGATGGAAACGATGTCTAAACATGTGGGTGTGTGTGTGGGTGTGTAGGGGGGTGGGGGGTCTGAATCCAAAACAACTAAGCCTTTCATTGTTGGTTGGAAGTTGCCTTGCCCTCATCTTTACCAAGGGAAGCGGGGGTCAGTTTAAAGCCCTGTTAGTTGTCAACCTCTGGACCTCCGCAGTGATTAAATAGGAAGCCATTACCTCAAACAAATTATAAGCTTCATAAGCCAAGATAAGGTTGAATTAGAGGCCCTTCTAATTCTTGCCCTTTCAGTCGGAATATTGGCTCTGGAAAAGACATCAGCACAACCATATTTGTTGAGTTCCCCTGAAAGGCGTGGCTTTGGTATTAGACAAGGGTGGCACTGAAGTTTTTTAAATAGAAACTGTGCATCATTGCTGCAGGCTGATTACCTCCCGAGGTTAATGGGAATGAATGTGACAGAAAGCTCCTATTGTTTGCCCTGAAGTCGAACCTTGTGTCTCTCTGTATCTCTTTATTGTGAAGACATGCCTCTATTTTCTGCTCTCTGTCTTTTCTTCTTCTTTTTCTTGTCATGAGAACTCGTCTTGGCAGCAAATGAATCTGCAAAACGAGGTGTGAATTTTCATGGTAAAGCAGAGTTTTTCTTCTGCTAAACCTAGAAGTGATGAATTGTCAAAGCATCTTATTATGCACTGTGAGCATGCTTCTCAAAGTGGTGAGGTTAGAAGTGGTTGTCTACCACCTTCCCTACTAGTGTAAAAGTTTCAAGAAAAACTATAAAAACAAAGAGTACTAGAGCGTCATCAGTTGTGTGCAGTCCCTATGCTCTTGAGTGCTTCCCAGCAGGGAGGCTTGCAGCCAACACACTCAACAACACTGCTGCTGACAATTTGCTACACCAAGATAATTAAAGGCAATCTTTGGGAATCCATTCCACTGATTGCTCTGGGCCAAAGTAGAGTAGAGAGTGTTGTGCTATAGAGTAGAACAATGTATCCCCCGAAAAAGCTAAGAACCACAATGGCTCTGTATTGACAATACTGTCCCTGAGGACAGTGAGCATTGAAAAGAGTAAATGAACAATGCCGGGTTGATTGGAAATGTCTTTTTTACATCAGCATCTTCTCATTGCTGCAGAGATGAGAGAGTGTTGCCAAAGCAACAGAGCACACACTACCTTGAATACCAGTGCAGACGTGTGTGTGTGTGTGTGTCTGTGTGTGTGCGCGCGCGTGTGTGAACTGCCTGTCAACACAAGAAGGACTAACAGTGGCATCAAAGCAAAGTTATTCGTCATGATCCTATAAACTGCCCCATTAAACTGCCCTCCCTGTGGTGCTTACCAGCTCTCTCCCTCTCTCCTGCAGATTAACTGTGTGACGTTTCCATCACCTGCCTGCATGCCTGAGCAACAGCTACTGAAGCCAAATGAATGGAGCTACTGTGACTACTTCTGGGTAAGTTTACCTCAATATTAAGATGATATAAAATGGTTTTCTGTACCTTTATAGTGCATTTCTTAAGTGATAGATCAAGACCGGGAACTTACTCTTTTGGCTCCAGGGTTAGGTACGTTACACACAAAATTCACGGTTTGATATGTAACTTTGGTATGTGACTGAACAAAACAGTCACTAGAGAAATCCCACTGGGATTTTCGTGCCTAGCTATGTTTGGTGTGAACATGGTGACAGGTCGTTTGACCTGTACGGGATGAGCAGAGAAGTTACAGGTTCTTTCTGTGTAGGAGGAATGATTGAAAAGTGTTTTATGACTTCACACATCACACAACACTATAACAGGCTATAGGTGATAGACAACAACTGCACTTCTAACAGTATTTGTCTGAATTAGAGAGTGTAGCAAACCCATATTCAGAAGTATCATTTGAAAAAAAAAGCCTTGTACCAGGACCATAGACCATATATGAAAGATGGATGTAGTCACCATACATCATCCATTGGTTAGTGAAGTCCCGTTATGAAGCCTTGAGCTGAGTGTTTTGCCTTCACCGTCTTACCTTTTTCATACCAGATGTCACGAGCCAATCTGACGCTAAACGCTCATTAGCTAATGACTTGTTAATCACTGGTGGCCAGTCAGCATACCCCGATAACCTCCTTTCTGACACTAATGAAAGCTATAATTTACGAAATGAACATCATATTGAATTAAATATCACTTGAAACTAATAACTTAGGTCATAAACTCATCAGGAAAGTGTTTACTGAGGTCACAAAATAAAGAGCCAAAGACTATTTTCTCATAGACTTCTATACAACTAGACTTAAAGAGTTACCCCCTGCTGGCCGTTAGAAAGAATACAGGATTAAGGCACTTAGCTTCACTTTTCATACCTAGAAACTACACCCATTTTTTATACATGGTATATGATAAATAGATATATTGTTACTCTCTAGCCTTTGACAACACGTACGATAGTTACTTACACAGCAGTGAAAAAGCAGTGGTGATATCATAGATCTATTATGAGTCGGACAAACCCAATGAGTTTTTCTTCAAGAATTTACACCATTGTTGTGGTAATCCAACACTGCTACCGACCTATTTTTGCATATTTATCATATTCAAAGACACTGTTTCTACACCAGCATCCATTGTTTCAATGCAAACAGGAGCTCCTTGCAGCTAACAACTTTCTAGCATGTAAACTGCCCCAGCGTGAACATAAAAAGACTGAAGTCAAGACTTATGTCCAGCCATAGTTAACTCACCGAGTTCACGGCGGTTTTATTCTCTGTGTGTACACCACCCAGAGCATTATGGGAGCTGTAGTGCCAAAATTTCTTCAATACATTTATTACGAATGAAAAACTAGAAGGCAGTAGGAGAGTGCATTGTCCACAAAGGCTAGTGCCCTATTTAACAACTTTAAAGAAAGTGGTCCAGATCAGTTTTTTTGCCTGTTTTTTTTTGGCCACCTCTCCACCAAGTTCCATAAAAATTGGTTAGGTTGGTTTTCTTAATCTTGCTGACAAATACAGACAAGCAGCACTTACTCCCACTGTTAAATTTTGATATCCTTGGAATCCTCTCCCCTATGTAAAGATTCACAGTTGAAAAAGGTTAATAAAAATCATAATTTAATTGAAAATCAAACAGACTATGATTAAATCCTTTAAGCATATCCTTTTAGGTAGTTTCATTGACATCTTTTTAAAGAGAGACCATGTATATATATACAAAGGGATATACAACTTTAGATTAGAACAATTATTTTCTTTTTGCAAAGTGGTGGATTTTTTGTCATATTTGAATACAGAAGTAGAAAAGTACACAGAGGAAAGGTGAAAGGGGAAAAATTCTGTGTGAAGAATAAACTTTTAAATGAGAAATAAATTGTAACTAAAGAAAGAAATCCAGTGGACTCTGCCTATGTTGACATTGCTGCTCTCCCCAGCGAATCACCAAATGAACATCCCTGTGAGTCCATGCAAACAAAAACAACACCGGATCCATTTCATCTTTCAACGTGACTCCATATTTATCTCATCCTGGCCCAACTGCATGCTGAAAATCAGTATTGGCTTTAATAAGATCCAGGACACTGCGCAGTAGGAAAATACATTACATGTAACCGGCTGGAGCACAGCGAGACCAGCTGGCCTCAGCTGCTCTGTTTGGACATCTCCCACCCCTGCAGTGTAATCTCTACCATGTGCAGTTTGTGGGGTAACACACTGTAGTCACACACACAGAGGTGACAATGCAGTACAAAGAAAGAGTGAGTGGGGAAAGTGGATGGCAGAGTCAGAGAATGTCTGCTTTGCTACACACAACTCTCAAAACTCAGGATTGTCTGTTCTCTGAACTCTGATGTCACTTTATGAGCTTTATATCCTGTATAGTCTAGGTAATCAGTATACTGACTACTGTGGTCAAACATGTACACAATGTCCTCAGTGTGGTTTGCATTGTTTAAGTGCTTTCTAATGGGCTTTTTACATGTTACACAAGACTTCAGGCAGGGGATTTTAACTATAGCCTATATATAAAGATGGATAACTCATCACCACTTCCATAGAAATGGCTACTGTAGTATTGTGCTGCTGACATAATTTATAACTAGAGTCTGCATAGTAGTGACCAGCCTCATCCACACAGCTCTTGAATTTCACATAGACCACCACAATCTTGTCTGTATTAGACCATTGCGCTTAGCATTTCCAACATAAAAAAAATGATCAGTATCTGCTAGTTGTCTTGCTAGCTAACTACATATCAACTGTTGTTTCCCCATGAATTGGTTGTCCTCTCATGCAAGGTAAGGCTTAGGGTCTACGGTTGGGGCCGTCACCAAAGACAAGTTAGACTTCAGAGTGTTAATGTCAATCCAAATTCTCTAACAAAAAGACAGCACACACACGGATGGATGGATGGATTGATAGATAGACTTATCAATTCTAAGGTACAAGCAAAAAGTTGCTTACTTAAGAACATCCCATGGACATTGGGCAGCATTAGTATTCATTTGGAAAATGTGTCATGTTTGTTGTCTCTTGATCTCCACCAACCACAGAATGAAAACAAGTCTGCTATTTAAGCTTCTTAGTACCTGTACTACCTTCATGCTATATGTTGTCCTTGTCTACATTTTTCTCTCAAATATTCATTCCTCTGGTTTGGTCTTAACCAATGATTAAGAAAAACGTAACTCTGTACTTTAAGGTGCAATATGCTGCAATAAATATATCAGGGAGTTGCTAACCCTTTCAGTTGCTAACCCTTACAGTGGGTCTTGTGACATTTGCTGAAAACAAAAGGCTGCTGAGAATATGTTGATGACAGAGGTGAAACTAAACCGAAATAGAACAGCTGCAGGAAGAGAAACCAAAACAGGAAGCTGAAAGCCGATAAAACACTATTCATAAATTAGTGGTAGGCAAGTATTAGAGTTTTTCTCCACTAACAGCTGCTGGTGAGAGCTGTGATAAAGCATTATATTGATGCCACAGTCACACTAGGGAAAACAGTGGTTGGAGACTGTGGCACAACCCAAATTATTGTAACCGTGTGCAGTGAACTTCTCATTGCCTTTGAAATGGTTGCTTCAAAGATGGGGACCAGATCTGTGACCACTCACTGTGATTTTGGTGCATTAAGACGGTGATAAAACAGCAATAAGACAGAGTCAGTCTGCTAATAGTCTGCTATCAGTTTGCAATTGAATGGTTTCAAGTTGGCAATTACATGCATTCTGTTTGTGATAATATGGCAATTAACTGTGATAAATTAGCAAAAATCGCAAATCTGTTGCAAGTCTGTTGCTGTCTACACAGAAATTCACATTAAACAGAAATTCACATTCACTACTTACATTCAGAGTCCAGCCAGAACCTCATAGATCTGAACTTCAGAAATTCCTCCACAAATAATGACGTAGTTGCTGCAGGATGGCGATTTAACTGCAAAATAACATAGGTGGAGACAGGCTGCCTCCAACCAGATAACCTGTACAATCCCCTTGCAGTCGAAAGCGGTCGCCCAGAGGTTGAGGTTGTTGCACGCTCAACCTCTGGATGACTATTTGGTCACCACAACTATTTGCAATCGGTCGCCAAATGGGAGAAAAATGCAGTGCAATCACTGGGCAACCAGTGATTTTTCCTAGTCGCAAGGAGTTTGCTCCAGCAGTGTGACTAAGCCATGAATACAAACTGTGAGCAGAAAAAAGCTAAAATTTCTTTTGAAGCTAAGATTTGTCACAAAGCAATCTCTTTATATCATACACAGTTATTTTGTCCATTGTTGACATAAAAATATTGCTTAGTGCAGATTAGATAATGGTAGGTGCGTGGGAGAAGAGTGATAGTAAAAAGGTTACTACAGTTTTCAGTTAAACTACCTAATGATATTCATTATATGACTGTTAATGCTTATTTTAATTTATCTGATGTCATCTCTCTCTGTTTGAAGGAGCATGCAGCTTGTGGTTTATTTTGCTTAGCCACTTTGTTGAGGGCTGATGTTCTCATGTTTGTTGCTAAGCATTTGTTTGTTCAATGTGTTTCTCGTGTGTTTGCTGTGTTTATCTCGTTAGGCTGATAAAAAGGATCCCCAGGGCAACGGCTGCATCACAGGATTTGAGGTTTTGCTGCAGAAACAGCTGAAGGGGAAACAGATGCAGAAAGAGATGGCCGAGTTCATACGAGAAAGGTATCTGCTATGTTCAGTGTTTTAATGTTTAATTTTGTTCACACTTCATCCTCAGGTTACCATGAAAACCATATAGTTGTCATGTAAAGCAAACCGTTTCCCCTTTTTTTTGTGTGTGTTCTTTCATGTACATCAGTACGTTGCACAATACAGGAAACGCACATGGAAACAGTCAGTGTTGCGTAAAGGCCGTGTGGTAATCAACCTCTCTACTTCCCTCTCAGGATAAAGATAGAAGAAGAGTACGCCAAGAATCTCTCCAAGCTCTCCCAGATCCCTCTAGCAGGCCAGGAAGAAGGGTGAGTGGCTGTGAAGAACAAAGACACACAACATGCCCCCATCACAGAGCATATGGGTGCGTGAATCAATATATTAATAAAACAAAGGTGCACGTCAACACTTAAAATGCAGTCTGCAAGACTTCCCACTATGGAGCCGCCTTGAAGTTCTGAAGGTTGTAAATGGAGTGTTTTAGGGCTTCTTCCCTCACACTGTATTCTGTAATAGCAATGTAATACTTTATTGCACTATAGAGGGTAAGTTTCTTCTCAGGAAGGTCAAAAGTCAGGATCAGCAACAGAGCTGGTTCAGATTAAGGGACTGACAATCTGGGGGGATGGCTAAAAAAGTAGCTCAGTAATTAAGCAGAAAGAGTGGTTAAAATGTCTTCAATGTGAGAGCTTTCTACTTTTCTGCTTTTACTTTAACAAAATTAAGGTAGAATGTGCTGTTTTGGCCACCTTCAAAAAAAAGTCTTCTTCCTCTTCTTCTTCTTCTTTCAGCTGCTCCTGTTAGGGGTCACCACAACAGATCATCTGCTTCCATCTCACCTCATTTCTTGCATCCTCTTCTGTCACACCAACCCTCTGCATGTCCTCTCTCACTATATCCATAAACCTCCTCTGTGGTCTTCCTCTTTTCCTCCTTCCTGGCAGCTCCATATCCAACATCCTTTGCCCAATATATCCACTATCCCTCCTCTGCACATATCCAAACCATCTCAGCCTTGTCTCTCTAACATTGTCTCCAAACCGCTCAACCTGAGCTGTCCCTCTGATATACTCATTTCTAATCCCTCCTGGTCACTTCCAAAGAGAATCTTAGCATCTTAAACTCTGCCACCTTCAGCTCCACCTCACATCTGGAAAAAGCGATGGATGCAGCCCTCAGCAGATACAACCACTTCCTTCCATTTAGAGTGAAACTCACTTTTGCTAACAGCATATGCATATATGACAACTTAAAGAAAATCTGATCAATTCAATTCTGTGTTCTATGTTTACCACACAACATATCAGCAACAGTTGTTAGAAGTAGAGCTAACATAGCGTGGTGGAAACTAACAGCAAATAGTCAGCAGTTTGGAGGTATTTGCTATGGCAACAAGTTTTCTGTTTGTTTGCAGTAAATTGTGACAAACAGAGTTCAAGAAGCTATTTCAAGTGCACTTTCCCTGTCAGCTCATTTATTTAACATTAGCATCAGTACCCGGTATCAGCAGATACTCAGAGCTAAAGGTATCTGTATCAGTACTGGGACAGAAGAAGTTGAATATGTCCATCCCTACCAAGTGTAATGAATTTGTGCTTGGTCGTTTTTGTCTAATCTTGCAACAGACACACAGACAATGAACATAGAATTTCTATGACAAATACAAATAGAAGGATACTTTGTTGATGTTCCCAACATAATTACATTTATTTAAAAGAATGCAAGCAGATACGCCAGCTTGGTAATCGTGATTTGACTAACCTGTGCTCACATGCTACTGGTCATGCCAGAACAGGTAAGGATATCACAGCAAAATCACTGAGTGTGCAGAACTATACACAAGTGCATTTAATTGCTTTATTGAATTAATCTTTTCTCTTCACATATTTCCATGTGTTTTATTCTTTCAAGTTATACAATCCAGCTTTAACATCCACCATGAGTGATTTTACTAGGTGTAAATTAATGCTGATGCCTAATTAGTCGGCCAATTAGACAATCGGGCAGGCAGCTCCTCAGTGAGCAGGCCAGTCAAGTAGCGAATCAGGCGAGACATCCCGGTGTGAGTCTGAGTCTGGAGGCCCTGTCAGTGAAGCTGCGAGACAGTATGGCCTTCCTGTAAACCACTGCATGCTTTGATCTCCATCCTGCAACAGAGTCCAGCTATTAAAAGAGAGCAGAGGAGGCGAGGCACAGACACATGCAAGGGGAAGGGGGTTGTGTGTGTTGGGAGATAGAGGGGGACAGGGGAGCAGAAGGTGGGAAGCCCTGCTGGGAGAAAGAGAGTTTGCAGCCACTCCTCTTTTCTCCTGTTTGACAACACAGGATATCATGCTGAGGTGAGAGCAGCTCTTTGTCTGATTCTCCAAGGGCACACACGAACATGGAAGGTAACAGGAAGCCAAGAGGGACACCAGAAGAAACCATGAACGCTGCCTACGCCCCCCTTATTGAACTCGTCTTTATTAAGAGATTCCAAAAGGAAAGAGTGACACTGCATAGCAACGTGACAAAATGTCTGTTCTGAGAAACATTTTGAAAAACATGGTCTACTGGTAGTTTATTTCACTATTACATATAAGATTAAGTTCAATTCAATTCAATTCAGTTTTATTTATATAGCGCCAAATCACAACAACAGTCGCCTCACGGTGCTTTACATTGTGGGGTAAAGACCCTACAAAACTATCTTTTAACAGGAAGAAACCTCCGGCAGAACCAGGCTCAGGGAGGGGCAGCCATCTGCTGCGACCGGTTGGAGGTGAGGGGAAACAGAAGAGAGCAGAGGGAGACAGGACAAAAGGCACACTATGGGAGAGAGATAGAGTTTGATAATAACTAATGATTAAATGCAATAGTGGTGTATAAACACATGGAGAGTGAAAAGAGGTGAGTGAAGAAATGCTCAGTGCATCATGGGAAGCCTCCAGCAGCCTAGGCCTATTGCAGCATAACTAAGGGATGGTTCATGGTCACCTGATCCAACCCTAAGTATAAGCTCTGCCTCCCATTCTACTTTTAAATACCCTAGGAACCACGAACAAGCCTGCAATCTGAGAGCGAAGTGCTCTATTGGGATAATATGGTACTTATGAGGTCTTTAAGATATGATGGGGCCTGATTATTCAAAACTTTGTATGTGAGAAGGAGTTTAAATTCAATTCTGGATTTAACAGGTAGCCAATGAACAGAAGCTAATATGGGAGAAATATGGTCTCTCTTTCTAGTCCCTGTCAGTACTCTCGCTCAGTACTCTTAACTGAAGGCTTTTCATGGAGTTTTTAGAACAACCTGATAATAATGAATTACAATAGTCCAGCCTAGAAGTAATAAATGCATGAACTAGTTTTTCAGCAAAAGAAAAGAAAATGTTTTCTGTTTTCTTTCCAAAAGAAAAGAAAACAGAAAACATCCCTATTGGCCCTTGATCATATGTTGGCGATGACCGCAACTTCACCAACAGAGGGCGACGTTGACCAGCGTAAACTACAGCTCTGAAATTACTACAGGATTTAGAGTGCAATAACTTTTTGAAGCAGAAGAGTACGGCTCTGCAGACAGCGCCAGGTTTGGCTGTGCCACATCCACAACTTTATGGACATTTGTAGAGCTTGAAAAAGGCTTTATTAAAATAGTTTATTAATGAGAAAAGTACCTGAGTTGAAAAGTAAGTGACTGGTCATTATAGCCCAATTGTTGTTCCTGCTTTACAAGTGGTATTGTTATAAGTGTTCTAATAGTGTTTTGATTTGAGAGTTCAACTTCACAATCAAAAGAAGCGTATTGAGGGGTGTATTTGAGAAAACTGTTACTAAAGACTTGGATTGCACTGACAGTTATAGAATTACAAAGGTTATGTGCATATTTAGCAATAACGTGATGCAGTGGGTTTACTAAAATATGTACGATATCAATACACCCAAAAAAAAAGTTGAAGAATGCAGAGAACAAATTGAATCCCTTAAAGAAGAGTAAACTAGGTTGAATGAACAGTTGAAATCACAGACTGATTATGTTAAAAGGGAGAAACTAGAGTCACTCATAGGTGATATTCATGCTAAAATAGAAATATACCAAATAACGTTGAAGAAGCCTACCTCTGCTACTTCAACAGCTGAAACCAGGAAATCGTCAAGGGGGAGAAAGTTAACCCCCAAAATGCTCGAGCTTAAGCAACAAGAGACTTCTCAGGAGAGTAAATTCATTAAGTTGCTGTTTATAAAAGCTGGAAGGACCAAGTTAGAGCTACACATTCCAAACTTAAGGATGAGTGCTCCAACCAAGAATTAGCTGACATGATGGATGCTGTTGAAGGGCTGAAGAATGAAAGTATGTATGAGTGAAGTGGGGCAAGAAGAGTTTGATGCTAAGGCAGAAAACACAAGATTTAATATGGTGCTTGAAAAACAGTATGCTCAGTCAATATTTGGGACTACAATCTCCAAACCTGCTGTTTGTAACGGCCACTCAAAGCTCTTTGTCAGAGCAGCAAAGCATCACTGCAAAAAGAACGGAGTGTGCTGCACAGCTAGCTGCAAAGCAGGCTGAAATAGAGATAGAGGAGGCTATTGCTGCACAAAGGCAAGAACTTAAAAGACTGGAAAATCAGCAAGATCTACAAGTAATAGCTGCAAATCTTAAGGCTTACTCTGAAGCAGACTCAGGTGAAGCCTGTGGAGAAGGCAAAATGGCACACAGTGAGGTAATTGGTTTCCCCCCATTAGCTCTTAAAGAAATCAAAACAGAGCAAATATTCAATAACAATAACAATGAACAAACAATACTAACAATGAAGCATTGTTAATACAAGCCCTGCATGACACAATGGTTCTTACCAAACTTCCTGCATCTGAGCCCTCAGTCTTCTCAGGGGACCCACTCAAGTTCTTAGACTGGAGCACAAGTTTCAAGGCATTGATAGAATGGCGATGCACAAATCCAGTTGACAGGTTATTCTACCTACACAAATACATCAGTGGTGAAGCACAATCTGTATTGGAGGGAAGCTTCTATCGAAAGGATGACGAAGCCTACGACCAAGCATGGGAAGCTTTGAATGCTTGGTATGGTCACCCCTTTGTAACCCACCATGCATTTAGAGAAAAACTGAACAACTGGCCAAAGACTGACTCAAGGGAGTCATTTAAACTGAGACAATTCAGTGATTTTCTGACAGCCTGCAGCAATGCCATGCCATACATCAAAGAGCTTCAGGTGTTAAATGACTGTGAAGAGAATCAACGATTGCTCCAGAAACTTCCTGATTGGGTGACCTATTGTTGGAATCGTCATGTCACGATCCAGCTGCGACAAACAGAGGAATATCCTAGATTCAAAGAGTTTGCTGATTTTGTTGCGCAAGAAGCAGAAGTTGCCTGCAGTCCTGTAACATCATTTCACGCCATGAAGCATACTGAAGAAAAGCCACATAGAGACATAAAGCGTCCAAAGGCTAATGCATACATCACAAATGTGAAAGCATCAGACAAAACAACCACAGTGATGAAAGCATACAGTGATGTGGAGAACAGCTCAAATGATTCAGTTATAGAAAGGAAACCAAACACTTCATCTCAGTCACATGCATGTGCTGTGGAGAAGGGCACTTCATTCACAAATGCCAGAAGTTTTCTAACAAGGCTGTGGAGAACAAGAGGAGGTTCATAGTTGACAATAACCTATGCTTTGGCTGTCTCAGGAGAGGACACAATTCAAAGGACTCTAAGCACAAAGCTACTGGTTGTGTTTGTAAAAAAACATCATACGACGCCACTTCATGAAGACCGTCCTTCTGCTGCAGCAAACACATCATTTCATACAATGCAAGCAGAAGAAAACGTATCTTCACTTTCTTGCTGCATGGACAGAGGAGATGGTGGGAGCACATCCATAGTGCCTGTATGGATTTCTTCAACCACCACTCCAGAGACAGAGACCTTAGTGTATGCTCTACTGGATACACAGAGTAGCAGCAACTTTGTAGATCAAGAGGAATGTGGGAAGATGACGGTGGGTTTAGAGCCAGACAAGTTAAAGCTACCCACTATGATGGGAAGAGATTCCATTGTTCAGAGTGAAAGAGTTAGCGGGCTCAGAGTTAGAGGGTTTTCCTCACAAAGCTTTATCAACTTGCCACTTGCCTATACCAGAGACGTCATCCCACTTGAACGTTCCCACATTCCTACCTCTGAAATTGCCAAAAGGTGGAAACATCTAAGCAGAATAGCACAGGAAATGCCAGAGTTAATGGATTGTAAGGTTGGACTGTTGATAAGCTATGACTGCCTGAGAGCACTGGCACCACTGCAAGTAATCACAGGAGGTGACGAAGAGCTGTATGCAGTCAAGACTGACCTGGGCTGAAGCATTGTTGGCAGTTCACCAAAGGTTACAAAATCAACAGAAGTGACAGGCGTGTGCCACTGCTATTGTGTTAAGGAACTTCCACCCTTGACACCCATCACCATCATCAGAGTACTCGAGTCAGACTTCAGACACAAATCCTGGGGAAAAGAGCATATCACAAGATGACATATAGTTCATGCAACTGCTGAGTGAGAAAATACATCAGAATAGGAAGGTGATGGAGAGAGAGCTGAAGATGAACCCAAAGCAGGAAATGTGTGGTATATTCCACATCAAGGTGCCTACCACACAAGAAAACCAGAAAAAATTGTGTTTGACGGCTCCGCTAAGTATGATGGCACAGCTCTGAATGATCACTTATTAACTTGACCCGATCTCATCAATGGGCTGACAGGAGTACTCTGCAGATTTCGCAAACACCCAATTGCAGTCATCTGTGATGTAGAAGAAAATGTTTCACAGATTCCATGTAAACCAAGAAGACAGAGATTACACAGAAACCAGCAACACGCCGAGGAATCCTCTCCACTCTAGCCTTGGTGTTTGGCCCATTAAGCTTCCTGGCTCCCTTCCTTCTACTAGGAAATAAAATCCTACAGAAATCTGCCTAAAGGGCATTGGATTGGATAAACCACTGCCTAGAGAATTGAAGCCACAATGGGAGAATTGGCTCAGTGATCTAAAGACCCTGCAAAAACTCCAGATCCCAAGATGCTTTGCTCCTGAAAACCTCAGGGAGGTCCAAAGAATTGAACTGCATCACTTTTCAGATGCAAGTAACCCGTGGGTATGGTCAGTGTTCATATATCAGAGTACTAAGTGAAAATAAAGTGCATTGCTCCTTAGTCATAGGCAAAGCAAGGGTTGCACCCACAAAGGTTGTAACCATACCAAGGCTGGAGTTAACAGCTGCAGTGGTCTCCTCAGCAGTCAGCAGAATGCTGAAGGAGGAATTGGAGCTCAAAATGGACAAAGAGTATTTCTGGACGGATTCCCAGGTGGTCTTGGGCTACATTAATAATGAAGCCTGCAGCTTTCACATTTTGTTGCTAATAGAGTCCAAAGAATCAGAGACACAACCCAGCACAGTGGTACTGTATTGACACTAATCAAAATCCAGCGGATCACGTGTCTAGAGGCCTCACAGTAGCAGAGCTGATCAGTTCAAATTGGCTTATTGGGGCTAAGTTTCTGTGGGAAAGAGAGTCTGTTGCACCAAATTCAACTCCAGAGCTTCTGGTGGGTGATCCAGAGGTCAAAACAACACAAGTACTATAAACAAAGGTAGTGGAAGAGGAGAATTTCTTTTAGAGACTTAAAAGGTTCTCAAAATGACATACAGCAGTGAATGTTGTTGCTAGGATCCAGCAGCTAGCCAAAAGAGCCAAAACAACAAAAAACGTAAATGTGGAAGACAAGAGAAAAGCCAGTCTTGTGCTTGTAAAATTAGCACAAAAGGATGCCTTCAAAGAGGAAATACAAATACTGAGTCCTGGCAAATTACCACCAAGCCATTAATTGTTCCAACTTGACCCAATATTGGAAGATGGCGATTAAGGAAGTCTTCCTTACCTCTTGACCTGAAGCACCCAGTAATCCTGCCCAAACATGGCATAGTTATACATCTGATCTTAGATCACTGCCATGAAAAGACTCAGCATCAAGGTAGAGGACAAACCCTTAATGAACTGAGAGCAAATGGCTTCTGGGTTGTTGGTGGGAGAAAGGTTGTGGCCAGTCACATTAAACAGTATGTTAAGTGCAGGAGAGCTCGCAGGCCGACAGAAACACAAAGGATGGCAGATCTACCTGCTAACTGTGTTGACCCCTCGCCACCATTCTCCTACTGTGGGGTGGATTGATTTGGACCTTTCCATACTAAGCAAGGCCGTAAGAAGTACAAGAGATATGGTCTTATATTCACTTGATTGTCCTCGAGAGCAATCCACATCAGCTCACTGGACATTCTTTACTGTGGGAAAAAATGAACTGACAGAGGCCTTAAAGGAAGTAGACAAAAACAGACTGACTGCTTACCTGGCCAGAAAACAATGTGACTTCACTATGAATGTACCAGATGTTAGTCATACGGGAGGTGTTTGGGAATGGCAGATAAGGACAGTTAGGAGTGTCTTAACCAAGGTCCTTTCACAGAATGCTGGAAGATTAGATGATGCTTCCTTGAGAACATGTTTCTATGAAGCTATGTCAATTGTAAATAGCCGCCCTCTCACCACTGACATCATCAATGACCCCAAAGGCCTAGGGCCATTTACCCCAAACCATTTGCTCACCATGAAAACCTCTATCCTGCTGCCTCCACCAGGAAAATTTGTGCCAGAAGATCTCTATGCCAGGAAACGGTGGCGCAGAGTTCAATATTTGGCAGAGCAATTCTGGAGTAGATGGAGGATTGACTATCTATCAAACATCACCCTAAGATAACGTTGACACTCTCCAAGACGGAAATGTGAAAATGGGAGATACTGTCATTGTCAACGAGGAAGGGATTCGTCATTATGAATGGAGGCTTGGAAGAATACTCAGTGTTTGCGAAGATGAGGATGGACTGGTACGAAAAGCCAGAATGCAATTAGGAAATAGAAAACTAGGGAAGGAGGGTCAAAGACTCGTTAATCTGTCCATTCTTGAATGTCCTATTCATGAATTAGTTGTGCTTATGGAAAACAACTAAAATGTATTCCAGTGGAACTAATCTCTAAATACCTGTTCGTGTGGAATGGCTAAAGTATGAGCCTTTGACTTCAAAGTTTGTTACAGTTAATGACTGTTTGGTTCTGGAAATTACTAGATCTATTCAACTATTTACATAGATTTTCATAAATCATTGAAATTTGGTGGGAGTGTAACTGTCCCAGAGACAGTTAAATAAAGGTGTCTATTTTCTATGTTTCTCTCATAAATTCATGTGTTCATATAGTCTTTGAAAATGGTTAAAAATTTATTAAATAAGATGTTAAAAAGGTAACACTGATTTTAAAAAAAAATGTCTAAAATGTGTGATTGTAACATACTTGTACTTTTTGGTTAACAATGCCATAACCTTCATGTAAAGTTTGTTTGATGAGGGGTGTAATGGTCACATGACCAGAGTTCAGCTGAGAGCATGACCATGGCACTGTGGCTCAGAACTAGCACAGATGCAGAGGAAAGCCATCCAGCCACAAAATAATCTTCCTCTGCATGTAGTCCAAGAGGCGCACCCAGTAATGATTTTTGTTTATATTGTATGTAATGTTGTTTACATGCCTTTGCATGGACAATAAGAGGACATTTTCAGTAACTTCATTTAATTTAGCACATTTGTGTTTTGCTAGCTTGAGACTGTTTACGGACACTAACTTGAGAGACTTTGAAAAGACTGAGATATTTACGTTGTAAACTTTTATGGCTTTTCTTTAGTTTTCACGGTGTCTGAAGAAGAGAGAGAAATAAAAAATAAATCTTCAAGGACATAAGTATGATGCATGGCCATTGTTTTGTTGGACCCGTGTAGTTACATTGACTGTTCAACCTTTCATGATGTTTTCTTTTTCTAATGTGTGTTGTTGCTTACAAATTAATTTTTTAAAACTCTGTCGCATGCCAAGTCCCCACCACGGCTCTTTGCTTAATAAATGACCGCAGTTAATTTATATGGTAATTCCTGTGAGATGCTAGCCAAGTGATGCCAGGCATATAATGTATCACTGCAATGCATATGCTTTATGGCTAATTAGGTTATTGATCTGAGGCTGTTCCTGCGTTAGGGCATGATCACAACACAAAAGAGTATGAAAGTATTAGTAATGCAGTTCTAAGCATATTTGTCATTCATTACAATGCTGCAAAGATGCAGATGTACAGTGATGCTTCATACTGTATGTGTGTATGGGTGCAGGTATGTGCACATGCACTCTTCTACATATCTTAGAATATTGTCGACATGTAAGCTCACTGAGTCATTTCAATATTGCCTGCTGGCTGTTTTCAAATGTTTGTTAAACAGAGAGTTTGGAACGAGTGCAGAGTGCAATAATGAGATGTGAAAGATGTGTGATTTCATCATACTTTGCTCGCACAATCCACTAATGCTTTGCCTGCAACCTGCCCTTGAAAATTCAAGTTTGGAAAGCTTCTCTCGGCATTGTGAAAATCTGTACAGTGTTTGCTTTGTGTGTCGTTGTGTGTGCTCTGCTGGTGCATATGAATACTGCTCTGCCACTCTCATTGAATATGCTTTTTTGTCCTCCTTCTCATCAGGTCTTTATGCCCCCAAGTCAGAGTTTGACTGCTGATCCCTTGAGCTACCATACTACTGAATTTACAGAACATGATACAGAACCATTTCCCTGTACAACTCATTCACAGCCTCCTCTGGCCAGTGATAAATATGCAGTGAAGACAAAAAAGCTGATCTGCATCTAGTCAGATGCACCCTGCCGTTAGCTGTTTATAGATAATGTGAGTACTATTTGTTACCTTTATACAAACAAGGATGCTTCTTTGGGAATAAAAAAATTACCCAAGCATCTAATCAGGAGCTCTCTGTATATTTGTGTGTACTATACTGTGTGTGTGTGTGTGTATGTGTGTGATACATGCAAATTGCTGAGTACATGTATGTGTGTGCTTTACTATTTCCAGCTATAGTGGCTCTTCTCCAACACGCAAGCTTTGCAAATTGAAACAGAATACGAGCTGAATGAAGCTGCTTTCCTTCCTTACCTCAGATCACCTAGCTGGAGAATAAGAAACACCTTACCCACTGGGAATTTCTCTGATATGTGTGTGTATGCTCTGCTGCATGTTCTGTGTTTGTACTTGGTTTAAGTATTAAGGGGAAGAGAGTGAGTGAATGAGTGATGAGGATAGCTTTAGTTTATCATTGTCATGTGCATACCACAGTCAACTGGCAAAAGTCACATTAATTCTTTTCCAGCTGCTAGTCATTAGAAGACCATAATATCCAGGATTCCTCCACTGTATTACTGCGCTGTAGTCTTTGCCAGGAATGCTTTCTTCTTTGAGTCATATCATGCTTAATTATGCATCTGCAGTAGTGTTTACGATGAGGATGTGTTATTATTTCTTTTGCAGCTGAATAAATAAAATCATTAGCAAATAGAGTATATGAATGTTGCTTTTATTTATCAGATTTAGTTTTTGAGATTTCAAAATTACAAAAAAGCCCTAATGATAAATATAACTGAACATTATTGCTTTATCACAGATATGCAGTCATTATAAAAAAGAAATTCTACATATCAGGACATTATAAAAATAATCTGGTCCTTAGCAGGTCTTAAAATTATTTAAATACAATCTCAGATGAACACCAACACATAACATATTACACCATGCCATTATTTATTTTACAAAAACTAATTGAAAATGCAGAACCAGTGTGTGGAAAACTAAGTACACCCCATGACTGAGCAGCTTGTAGAACCACCTTTAGCAGCAATAACTTGAAGTGTTTGTTTTCTGTTTGACTTTATGAGTCTCTCACATCGTTGTGGAGGAATTTTGGTCCACTCTTTGGTCCACTTTTTTTTTTTTTTTTTTTTTTTCTTAAGGTCCCGCCACAGCAATTCAGTTGGGTTGAAATCTGGACTTTGACTGGGTCATTGCAACACCTTAATTCTCTTCTCTTTTTCAGCCATTCTGTTGTAGATTTGCTGCTGTGCTTGGGATCACTGTCCTATTGCATGACCCAATTTGGGCTTTAGCCATCTGACAGATGGCCTCACATTTGACTCTGGAATACTTTGGAGTATTCTAGAGTCAAATGTGAAGGGTTCATGGTTGACTCAGTGACCACAAGGTGCCAAGGTCCTGTGGCTGCAAAATCATCATCCCTACACCACTACTTTATCACTATAGAATGATGGACTTAAAATTGTTTGGAAATGGCCTTATAACCATTCCCAAACTGATGGGCAGCAGCAATTGATTCTCTAAGATCTTTCCTCCTTGGCAGTGTGTTAACATGCACCTGATTGCTCCAGACCAGCAAACTGCCAAAACTTCCGTTTTTATAGAGGTGGTCACACTTGCTGATTATCAGTTAATCAAGTGCATTTGATTAGCAGCACCTGCCTGCTTCTTACCCTCTGAATTCCTATGGAGCAGTAAGGTCTTAGTTTTTCACACACTGCTTCTGCATTTTGGCTACATTTTTGTTATAAATAATGACACAGTGTAATATGGAGGATGTGTTACCTTTTCCATGGGTCCCACGTGTGTGTCATTTTGGGTCACTTCTGGTTGGTGAGCATGACTGTCACACAAAAACAAAGGCTTGAATTTGCAAAACCATAGACCTTACAAGTTTCAGATGCCCTGTAGAAAGTGTAGGGTTATTGCAGTTTTTGCGATAATTGCATAGCTTTAAGTCGCAGTTTTGATTAATTGTTGATTACTTGCTCAACCCTGTCATCATATAGTTTGTCCAGCAGACTGACTCCTACTCCATTGTGTAGGTAGAGCGAGTCGTCTACTAATCGGAAGGTCAGTGGTTCAATTCCTGGCTCCCCTAGTCTGCATGCCGAAGTATCCTTGGGCAAGATACTGAACCCCACGTTGCCCCCGATGCATTCATCGGAGTGTGAGTGTGTGTGA
>VUQI01000566.1:0-15323 GCA_015106735.1 Paratilapia polleni | reverse complement strand
GGGGGGGGGAAGGGGCCTCATCCAACATGTATGAACAGCAGGATTAGAGCGGGGATAGTCCTGAGAGCCAAGTCCTGCTGTGTGCCTTTCTCCAGCGTTACATCACAGCCTGTTCATGAGAGGTTTTCTAAATTTCTATTATTTTACTCATCCAGGGGAAGACACTGCTGCGGGCTCTATTTCCACAAGCATAAAAACAAACATAGTAACCTCATGGCAGAAAGATGAGCCGCTGAAGATGCGCCTCCCTCGGCCTTTAAGTCAGTAATGGCAAACTGTCTTTTTAGCAGAAAAAAAAAGAAAACAATGTTTTTCGCTGCACATCTCCCCCCTATTCACTTCAGTACAGTATATTTTAGTCAGCTGAACATGCTCAAGCAGCACAGTAGCCTATCCACAGTCTCCCAAACCCACCTCCCCCCTTTGCAGACAGGGCGCAAAAACCCTCCATAAATTCTCTTTGGGTGCATTACCGAGCAAGATGGCGCTCTTGCTGTCAGCACCTCGGATAGCTCCAGCAGCTCTGACAGAAAACTGAGCGTTTGGGTAGTTTTTATTTATTTGCGGAGGTGTCATCGTGTGAGATGTCGGTTGCTGGGAGCTCTCAGATTATATGAACAGCATCCAGGTGTCGTGAAACTGTGCACTATTCGCTGCAGCCAAAAAAGGAGAAAATTAAATTCAGGATCAACTTAACAGGACTTTGTCGCTGCAGAGGTGGAGGACAGTAGAACATTTTTGAATTTTTCTCAGATTGTGGTGACTTTATACTGAAGAAGGACTGCGTCTCTGTCCGCATCTGTCTTAAATCACACCGATACAAGGAGGAATGGAGGGGCGCGTTGCGAAATTGCCAGGGGCCGTTTCGGAAGGGAGAAATGAAGCGATGTTCAAGAAATAGTGTTGCCTAATTTGCTGCCCTCCGAGCCCTGCAGTTGCTTTCTCTTTCGGTTATTGTCACACCGGTTGTGAAGATGTTGGCGCTCCTGGTGACGATGTCTTCAGGGTTTTTCAGCCAGGGCTTTGCCCTCAGCTCCCATTTCAGCTCAGGTGAGCCGACATTCCGCTGCTAACATCCCCAGTAACGCAGACATTGTGCTTTTATTTAGGAATACTCCTTATAGTCCTTGCAAAGAAAGCACATATTGTCATTCTTGAATATACAGCATTGTACCATATAGAAATGATGTAATCTTCCCATCTTTAATTGTGTGTCCTTGCACTGGTGTGTGCTGAGGTTTGAGATCAAAAACGAAAGCCATTTAATGAGAAATCACGGCTCAAGTGTGTAAATGATGCCTATTTTTAAATTCTCTAGACATACAGCTCTCATATTTGCCTCCATCAGCTGTTCGGGTCCAAACCTCAGGTCAGCTGAGCAGTTCAAAGGTGCTCTGGGTAGAAAGGTGAAAGGCGGTGGTGAAGGTGAAAGGTAAAAAGGAATTGTGGGAAGTGAGGAGCAGAGGCTGGAGCAGGGGGGAAGTAGCCTAGCTGGAGTTATCCAATTAATACTGACAAAGAAGAGGATTATGGGAGACAATGAACGGAGGCAGATTACCTCACATAACGATGAAATAATCAGAAATCACTGGAAACCAAATGCTTATTTTTTTATGATTCAGCCTAAGCAGCTGCTGGCCTGTCATTTAGGTGGTTTCTATGGCAACCAGGAGGCAGCAGTCTGTAGCATTCCCATTTTCTATCTACCAGTGAATAATACATGGATTTACTCCTACAGTATCAAAGCACTTTCAATTTTTGGATCGTTTTTGAAACCATATGCCGAATGCGCATGTTGGTTGTCTTCCACTTGCTACTCTCCAAATATGCTTAAGTGCATCCCTGCTGCTTTTCTTGCAATGGCCACAATGGTTTCATAATGCCCTCCTGCCCTTTTCAAAGCACATTAACTGAATTGTATAAATTCTCCCTCTCCTGCATTCCAACATTTTAGTCTCTGCAGCAGTTGATTTGTACCAGGTGACTAAATGAGAAAACACAACTCTCTCCTTTCAGATTCCCATTTGCTACAAAGTATGAATCATGGTCTGTTTGTCTGTTGTGTTCTGCCTACAGAAATGTTGAATCTGATGGTCTCATTTTGAGTTTTCAGTTGTGATGTAAATACATTTTTGCCATATGGGTTTGTAATTTAAAATGAGAGTGTGTGTGTATAAATAACCTCCTTCCTCTAAAAATGTCTGCTGCTGTTATGGAGCTGACCAACGTGCTGAAATCACAGGGACGTATGGGATGCTCTCATAGGGAATCAACATATGGAAACAAAGCTGTACCCAAAGTAACTGGCTTTGCAAAGTGTGAAGATTAAAATGACATTAATCATTAATTACTCAAATCTGTCAATAAAATGAAGTGCTATGCCTTTTGTGTGGATGCTAGCATTAAACAAGAGTGAAAATGGTGGAAAATTCAAAGCATTTCTACAGTAGATGTAGACAAGTTGTTTGAATCATAAGGACATAAAATACTGTCACAGAAACTCTGCACTTGTAAGTTTTGTGCTTTTCTGCTGTGAACTGTAAATTGTGAATTGACATTGAAATGACAGCAGAATCTATGAATGTGGAAAACTGAAGCAAATTGTATTTATCTCAGGCTGTTTATCATCTGTTTTGTAAATGGATAACTCATTAAATGATAAAAAATAATTTAACAAGAAGTAAGATAGTGTATTTCACTTGGACCTGTGGTTTCAGCTGTATTTATTTTTTAAAATCTTGGCTATGATGGCCCAGGTGAATGTACTTGTACATCTTAAATGTAAAGATGTGCACTTGTGTTATTGGTCCAGTGTACCTTACATGAATTTAGGCTGTATGTGGTCCACGGCACCCCTTCTCTAAACGGATCCTGACTGTTTTAAAGGCAAGTTGAGGTATTTTTCAACCTATAGACCCCGTTCATGATATAGATTCAGGAAATGCTGACTCTAAATAAATTGCAGTAAATCTAATTGACTTTGCCTTAGAGTAACAGAGCGTATGTTAAAGATGGATGTAGCCCAGTGGGTTTGGATTCTCCATTTTGAAGCATTTTGGCTGCTGCTATTTTGTTTTTTTGGAGTGACGTGACCACAAGGTGGCATGCTAAGTTATCACCTAAGCCTTATGTAGCTTGTTTCAAGCTCCCTCAATCAAATTATCTCTCATTTTAAGCAATATCAGTATCCAAATGGCAAAGTTATTAAAAACCAAAGAAACAAACAAAAGAAAAATGAAAACTGTAGAGCTGTTATGAAGGAGGAAGCCATCCACAGAGACCAAAATAGTTTTTTGTAGCAGGCTGTAAACATGCTTTTTAATGCTGTGAATTTGGCCATTTTAACATGGGAGTCTGTGAGGACTGACTTGCTTCAGGAGCCAGCCCCAAGTGGCCATCAGAGGAACTGCAGGTTTTGGATTCATTTTGTTCATATTAGCTATTGTAGCTAAGGGCTTGGGAACGAAATCTAGTACCAGTTTGTTAGTGTGAGTGTAAATATTTAAGATATTTTACATGTCTCTGTACACACCTCTTCTCCAAAATTCATCCTTCGAAATTTAGCATCTCTGAATATTTTGTGCTCTCCACTTCCTTTCAGGAAAAAGGCGCAGTTTGAAAAAAGCTTTTATTAAACAGCTTGCTTATTCAGATATGGGTGTTCAGGCAGCTCTCATTCTTTAGCTTAATGATTCAAACACATATAATAAAAAATACATTTACATATGTTTTGAAAATAAGGGAAAAATCAAGGGGCTCAACTCGCATGATTAGTAGAGTTGTAACAGTTCTGAAACAAAACCCACAACCCCCCTGTCCCTGTCCAAGTAAAACTCCTTTAAACTAAAGTATTGTTCCTTCACTATTTCATTTTCCTATAGTACAGGAATGAGGATGGGAGGGTGGGAAGTAGAGAAGCTGCCTGATGGAGCTGACAAATGGGAATGTCAAAGTGAATATGATTAGAGAAGGCTCTTCCTGTGATGACCGTTGTGTAAGGGAGTGGATATAGGGATGACATCACAGCCCAGTAGGGGCAGGGCTTGATATTGGTGTGGGTGATTTTTACTGGCAGTGCTGGCTGGTTTCCCAGGCCCCAGGTTATCTATTTCATATTTCTCAGTGGGCTCCTGGCTGCGTATACAGCAGCACACTCTAATTACATGGACACTAAACAGAAGGGGAAGCTGGACACAGTGTGTTTGGAAGCCCCAGCAGAGCTTCATCTCTACAGGCTATCGCTAAACTACCAGATCCAGCTGCTGGAGGACACACGCAGGGAGCCACAGGAGCAGGTAAACCCAGGGGAGAGGGGCTGTTGACTCAAAGACATATGTCAAGAGTAGGTAGAGGAGAGTGTCTGTTGATCTTTGAGCTCCACACTGAGAAAAAAACTAGGTTGCATCCAAAGCACAGGGATCAAATTTGATGGAAACTCAAACTGGTGGCAACCTACAGAAGCGGAGGATAGAAAGCTATGATTATAAATTAGATTCATGCCATTTACAGCAATTGAAGAGCCTCTAAAACCTTTCTCCTCTGATCTGCACCTTAAAACCTCCTGTAAGGAACAGCTCTCCGATACTCGCACTGATCTGAAGAGATGAAAGGACTGTGGTGGTCTTAAATTGTGAGCTTTTGCAAGTAGGAGTTGTTTTTTTCCGGTTGTGTTTTCTGTTTCTGCAGAGCAGCTTGTTAAAAAAAAAAAAAAAGAAAAGAAAAAAAAAATCATTCCTGTATTGAAAGGCCCAGAGTGTTTTAAGTGAGGCTGCTGCAAACATGCCTCTGATTACTAATAGCTGTTGCACTCAGAGAGAGCCTCTTTGTGTGTGTGTGTGTGTGTTTGTGTGTGTGTGTGTGTGTGTGTGTGTGTGTGTGTGTGTGTGTGTGGCTGTCTGAAGAATAATTGTTTCTGATTGCACAAAAACTATTTTTCTAGAAGGAAACAAATAGCCTCCCACTCATGTGTCTCCACCTCAGTTCAAACGAATTTCCAGCCATTGTGATTAAGGTGAATTTCTGTCAAACTCAGCTGATTTTTTAAAATCCTGAGGTTGTATTAGAAGAAAGCCACACAAACACAAACATACTCTCAGCACTGATACTTTAATGGCTTGATGCAACATCAAGATACCATCAGCAAATTGACCAGCATGTCCAGCCAAGCTGTTTACCACTTTCTGAGCCCTGAATCTAATTTCATGAGCAGTTTTTAGTTTTTTCAGAGCACCTGCTAAACACTGTAGATCAGAAATGTGCCTGCAACATTTTTTTGCATTTATTAATGTTGACATTACATTAGTAATTGCTGAGTGTTTTGATCCAGTAATGCCTGCTGTACTCTAGAAGACTTTGAAAACACACAAAAGATTAAGGTTTTCACACCTTCTAACAGCTAAAAACAGTGCTTCATAAGCCAGAGTTTTTAGTCATAGACTATAAGATTTTGCAGAGCCTGGGGATCAGCATTTGAAACACTGCAACCAGAATCCTTTAAGGATTATTTCACATCTTTCTCCAGAGGTTTGTACTACAGACCAGGATTTGGGCCTTGGCGAGGTAACTTCAGGTTTAACCCTGGGTTTTCAGCATAAGGAAGGTGATTCACTTCTTACCGGGGTGCACCACCATGGTAACTTATTCTGCACATTTAACCTGCTCTAGAGCAGGTTTTGTTCAAGATAAGAGAGCGGCATGTATGAAACCACCACCTACTGACCAATCAATTCTCCAGAAAATGGAACTGATTCCTTGAAGTAGATTTTAGAGACTCTCTAAAGTCTCTGTCTTTTCCTCACGACAATCAATATGTAATAAAGATTATTAGGAGAAACTATATACTTTGCCTTTTTATCCCTGCTTTCTGCAAACAATTTTAACCCCATTGCATTATTCTATAAGCCTTAATATAGTGCTATAATCCTAAAACATGAAGCCTTTTGCTTACTAGTTTGAGTTTTTGGATTTTTTAAATATTTGTTGTTTACTTGGGGCAGTGATACAAATACGTATATTAACTTATCTTTCCTTACTAGCATTTATACAGCACTTCTCCAGCCTTACTGACCACTCAAAACATTTAAAACATTTAAAGGACACACACACACACCACCATTATAATTTGCTCTTCATTCTGCTGCCTCTTTTATGTGAACATCTTCGAACCTAGATTGGAAAACCCTGGGTTGACTTATTGAGCTCATAACCACCTTCTTGTGACTTGTTGGGATTGCTGATGTTAGAGTAAATAAAGCCAGATAAGATATCCTGGGTATGTTGAACTTGCTTCATAGCTTTTGGCTGCAGCTGTCCTTGTGTATGAGATGCCAAGACAAGTGAACTTAAGACATGTTTGATTTTTATTAGCATATCAAAATGTGTCAAGAAGTTTTATGATCTCTTACACCAAATGATCGAGATGATGGGAGTTTGCCACAACTGGGACACTGAAATAATTTGAAAAGTTGTTTATTGTAAGGGCAGCATAAATTAAGCAATAATTTCAGGACTATTAGTCACCAGGTTTGTGGTGTATTATGTGGCTTAGTTTTCTCAACTATCAAACAAGAGCAGAATAGAAAGTTAAATATTCATCCCTTTGGATTTGGGCATGCATCATACCAGCTTTGTGTAAGAAGAGCTGTGATGATTTTAAATTCTCGTGGAGATTCAAAGGCACATTTAATGAAATAATAATGAAATGTAATTCTTCGTTGATCCTTGAGGGAAATTCTCTCGCCTCGCTGCACAGTGGGCAGGGTGACCCATAACACAGTAACATAACGGATTCATAAGGGACCACTTCAGCTTCCTGCCACTTTGCTGCCATGCAGAGATGTTCCAGCATGCAGACAGAGGCTCTGTGTTGGCCAGCAGTCTGATCTCTGCTCTGTAAATGAAAATGAGGTGGGATTCATCTTGATCTACTGGTGTGTGGGAGGTTTGGACCACCTAGTGACTGAGGCTGAGCTGATACCACACTTAATTTAAAAAAAAATCCAGGAGGGCTTTCAAAAGGCAGAACTGGGCTTGTTTTTGTTGTAAGCTGACAAACTGTTAGTGAAATGAAGGTTATACCTCGTGTGATGTTTTCTTTGGCATTCATTGGGTTTTGTAGATGTCTAACTTTGTTCTTTGGACCTCTAGCATATTTTTATAAGTAGGGCTTCGAATTTTGAAGTGTTGGGATGTAACTAAGTGCATCTATGTGTTGACCCTGAGATAGACTGTTGACCTTTCCACAGTGCACCCTGCCCCTTGGCCGCCTATGGCAGCTAGGATAGGCTCCATTCCCCCTACGACCCTGAACTGAATAAGCGATTAAGAAAATGGATGGATGGATGGATCCTTGAGTGCTTTCATTTTCACATATTTTATACTTTCCATCCACTACATTTCAGAGTTAGCGAGGATTCACAGATACAGAAGATGCCTCCAATACTGACTAAAGTAGGCCAAGGAGCTTATCAGCAGTTAGCATGAGCCAAGCTAGATGCTTGTCACTAACTTTGTTTATATAAAGCATGGTGATTTCTCAGCACAATGATGAACTTCTTCTTTATTTTGCTGTTGGACGACAGGTTGCACAGCTACCTCACTCTCTCAGTACATTTTCATGTAAATGGATCAAAAACCTTTTATATACAACATTAAAACCTGATGATAATAGATCACTGATGCTTTAATGTTAAAAACCTTTACTACAACGGGAGTGTGTCATCTCTTGATCCTCTCATTGATCATTTCTGTAGATATTTCCACACAAAGCAGAGAGTTTCAGGTTCATTCCTGCTCTTATTTCTGATGCAGTGGTGCCCTTGAGCAAGGTTTATTAGCCTGTAACTTCCATCTTGCCCTGTTCTAGGCCTGACTAATGGGATGGATGATGGAGTGTGACACCCATCGCCTCTTTGGATCTCTTCTGTGCTTTTGCTCTAGCTCTAGGCCTGGATCCATGTCTCTGCAGCCCCTGATCAGGTCCGCTAAATTTCACAGTCAATCAGAGAGATTTTTATGTTGTTGACTAAATACATAGCAAGCCTAATGGGTGTTTTGGCCTCTGAGGCAGCGGAAATAAAGGTATGGTGTTTTCCTGTTATATAGCATTTTGGATATATTTTAGCACCATGGACAGCTCCCGTTATGAAAACAAACGAGGCACTAAGGAGAAGACAAAATCTGAAGCTGCTGCAAACTTTGAGAAAAGAGAATTTATTTCCTCATTTTTCATATTTTAATTAGAGCATTTTGTCTACTCACAAATATTTTGCTGTACTGTGTTATAGTTCCTTGTAGACAGTGTTGTAAATATATGGCAGTATTGGGCCAATGTAACAAAATGCTACATTGTAGCATTTCAGATACATAATACAAATTTAGTTGATGTTGAATCCACTCTGGTCTAATAATTTAAACTGAAAATTCATTCTTGATCTTGAAAACAACAATATTCCAATGAAGCATATTTATTAGCTCATCTGGGGCTTTTCAGTTTATCCCAAAGTCCTTTTTTTGCAGAGTGAGTTGGCCTGTTTTGGAAAGAACCTTTTTCTTGCAAACAAACATGCGTACATAAAATGTCTCTCACTCAGTAGTATTGCTAGATTCCTAATACTGGGCCATATGCCAAGGAATTGACTGGTTGTGCCCAAGTAGTGAGTTTTAACAAGCCCCTGTATTTGGCAATGCATTTAGACTGATAGTAAATGGAAAAGAATAGATTTTATTCAGATACACAATGTCAAAGCACTGCACCTTACCCAAAGCACAAGCTGCAGTGTGCATCTTGTCAGCGTGTCCTTACCTGCTTTGCCAAAATGAAAAATAACTGCTTCAGATAATGCTCAGAAAATTAGTCAGGAGGCACTCTTAAACATCTCAGGAATGTTTTTTCTTTTTAAGTTGATTAATATTTGTATTAAATTGAACGAAACCTGCGTTCCAGTACACATGAACACGCCTCACTCTCCTCACATCATATACCCAAACACACCCTCATGGCGGTGTGTTTAAGCAAAACTTCAGTCTCTGCCTCTGACATATCAGTGCTGCTGCTCCCTGCATCACTGCCTGCTGTTTCAACCCCTCCACCATCCCAGCATCCATCTGTGGGCTTCAGAAAATGTTTACTCATCATTCCCCAATTTGTGTCATATTTGTTTAATAGTTTACTGAATTTTGTCCACTTTCCTTATTATTTGCATGTGCAGGTTATGCTTTTAAAGCCTAAAATCATCTTGAGAGTGTTCATAATGTATGTTTGTTTTAATATCTCTACAATTTAACCTTTAACACTAGTTATTTCAGTTAACTATTACTGCGGTAGATATATGTCAGTGGCAGTAATAGCATAGTAATTGCCTATGGAGGAGACAATGGGGTGAATTCAGCAGCAGCAAAGACTGTGAAAGAAATAACTTCCTGGGGGGAAAAAAAATCTTTTTTTTTAGACAATTTTGGGGAAAGTCAGCAAAATTTAAAAGTGTTTCTACTACATTTGACTGGTTATTCTGTATGTGCACTTTTTATGTGGCCTGGTGACCACTGAAATTAAAGTTAATTCAGAAAATGCTTCAAAATAACTGTCCAAATAACAGCCAGGATGACTTGCTTCTCAAAGCACTTTGGTAATAGTAAGCAAAGATAGGGGAATTCATATATACTGTGTCACAATGTATACCACATTTTAATACAGCAAGAAAACAAAATGTGTGATTTAGATATTGGCCCAGTAGAGCTTTATGTCTTTATGTCTTTATGTATGTATTTATGCTTTTCTAGCTCGAGTCCTTTTCCCTGACTTTTGCTGGTGCATTGGTGCATTTCCTGGCACGTTTTCCCCACCAACTGTCGATTAGCAGAATAGTGTGAAACTGTTGGCAGGAATGTGGATGCATGTACATTTGTGGCCCCCCTGAATGTGCTAGTAGAGCAAGAGTGAAACCAAATAGGACCAACTCCTCAAAATATTGTTCTAAAGAGCCACGAGTGGTCAAAAACTCCAAAGAGTACCTTAAAATTAGAGACATTTCCTGTCAAGATATCTATCTCTCTCTCTCTCTCTCTCTCTCTCTATATATATATATATATATATATATAGATGTGTGTGTGTGTGTGTAAACCTTATGTTGAAATGTAAAATTACAAGTATTATGATTACTCAGTGTACATCTCCAACCTCTACACTGTGACTATAATCTCACATCATCACAAGAGTGTGTTTTCAAATCCCAGCTCTTTATGAATCAAATCCAGCCCCCACTCTTTTCTGTAGTGCTTTTATTCTGAAAAAGAACAGAAATGCGGTCTGACAGGCGACCATCTCTGAAGTGCGGCTGCAGTTACAATGGCTCCCTCGCACATCAGGATTAAAAAGCAAGCCTAAAAAAAGCTATTTGTCCTCCGGATGAAGTCATGCAGTCTATTATTTCTTTTATGACTTTGTTGGTCTCTGTAATCATGAGTGTGCTGCAGGAATAATTCCATTTCCTGGTCTCTTTTTAGCTTCTCACTCAGAGCATTAATGGCAAATTGATATGCTATGAAGTAAAACACTGTTAGAGAGACATCCAGTTATCATCTTTGCTCTGTTTAGTCTATTTGCACAAGAGAGGCTGATCACTACAGAGTCAACACATGCATGGAGCTCTGCACTGACTGACTGCAGACTATTTGAAGATTCAGTCAATGCATGATGATGCTGATTCCTTTAAATCCTGGTCCTGCTCTTATGTGTTCTTACCTGTGCTGTCACCACTCTATGCAGTTTCCTCTATCTTCCTTGTTCCTTTCTTTCTTAATGTCTCTCTGTCCCCATCTCTAAATCTATATATCTCCTCCTCTCTATGAATTGTGTTATGGAAACCCTCACAGTCCCTGCAGTATCACAGCAGGCTGTTAAGATAGTGATTTAGACGGATTCATCATCGGCCAAGCTTAGCTGGCTGAGAAATGGGGTGACTGGTTCTCAGACTCCAAGTGCATCCCGATGCAGAGAGAGATGGAGAGGGAGAGAGTGTCAGCAGAGGAATAATCAGGGAATGAGCGAGTGAAAGAACTTGGCAGACTGCAATACAGATGTAAAGCTCTTTGTGTTGGTCAGGAGACCCAAGGTGTTACCACAGTGTTACTCACTAGGTGGCTGGCAAGCTGAATGAGGTTTTAATAAATGTCTTGCATTGAAATGCACATAATTCAGTGTCAAAATAGCTATGATATGGCAGTAGAGAGTGCTGCAGGGATTTTTTTGTAGGTCAACTCGAAAGTTGAAAAAACAGAATTTTACACTTTTGGATTGAGGCAGAAAACAAGCTCCAAAGGAAATGAAATGTTACGATACTGAATTGTTGACAAGCTGACTTTTTTTTTTTTTTAAGCATAAATTTTGTCACAACTAGGAAAATGCTAATGTTAGACTATAAAGGAACTACACTACAGTTGCATGACTTTAATCACCATTAAGCTGAATGTCCCTGATGCGGTCTGTAGTGTTATTTAGCCACTTGTTATCAAACATGTTTTCTGGGACATGAAACAGCTTAAAAATTCCGACGTAGGGTACTTTTATTTTATGCTGTAGAACAAAATGTGAAAATCTCTTAAACCTTATTTCAGGCATCACCTGAAACTTGTTTCACAATTTGCACCACTTATTTTCTGAATCAAAAAAATATGGCAGCCTCCCAGCTACCTGAACATAAAACAATCTTAGCTAGGGAAAGGCTTAAAAATCTTTTTTACTATTGGGCTTTCCCTAATTCACTGCAGTTTGGCTTCGTTCTTGTGAACCACAAGGACAAAGTTTCTATTGGACAGCAAAATAGCCTTATAATGCTTATTTATTTATTTCAAAAAAATTTTATGCTGATGATTCTGTTTTTTATTTTTGGTCTGTGTTCTTATGTGGGGCAACATTCTGTTGTTCCAGGCCATTCTCTTTACTGGGGCATTAAATTGTGCACATTTGTCAAAGCCTCTGGTGTGTTTCAGTTATGCTTCAGGTGTCCTTGACTTTTTCCATTGTGCGGGGTTACAATTGAACCCAAAACACAAACCTTTCCTAACCCTAATCAGATAGTTTTACTCCATAAATCTAAGCAAGCAACTCCTAGTACCTAAACTGAACCAGCAAGTGAAAGTAAAAGTAAAAAGCAAGGAAAATGCAAAAGTATTTTGTAAAGGAGACACAGCTACCACTCACTCAAAACAAGTCATGTTACTAACCAGCTGTTCCAGGATCTCTTGCTAGGTTCATGTAGTACATGAATAATTTAAAAATTTCCAATCAAAATAGTCAAAAACCAAATGGAGGGAATCAGGACAGGGTGGCAAAAAAGGAAAATGAAGAGTCAGAGAAACAGTGCGTAGGGGACTAGCAAGTGTTAAGAGTATGAAAGAGATGGATATAAGCACAGAAAATGAAATGGGTAGATCATTTTCATTCTTCCTCCTGGTTCAAATCTCTTTGTGTTTACACAAAGGGTTACAGTTTAATAATGGCATCTTCAGACCATGCACCCAAAATTGCATTGTTTGGTTTCATGATAAAGATGACTCTGTTGTCTGTTTCCTTCTAATGTGGCTGCCATGGAGAAAAAAAAAACAATGTCAGCGACTGGCTGTTCATGAAGCCTATATTGCTGCACAGATCAGAGGATCATTAGCTGACCTGAGCACCAGGCCCTTTATCAGTACTTTGCAAGGTGCTGCTCTTCAACTGTCACCACCCACACGCTTTCTGTTGTAATTAACTCTTCTATTAATGAACCTTCTCCGCTATATTTTTGTGGCACCAAGCTTGTAATACACCGCAGCTATTTATGATGCACACAATGTGTGCAGGTAATACACTCGTTTGCTTTGAAAGCCGCAGATGTGGCCAGGTGTTGAAACAGACGCAGTCAACAGGAAAACGACACAACTCCTTTGTCTTTCTCTCCTTTATTGTTCCATTTTGAGCTTTGTCATCAGACAGGACTGAAAAACATTGCAGTAAAAATAAAAAAGGAACCAGATGGGTGAAAAATTAAAGCAAAAACCAGTATAGAGCCCTCTTCGTAAGACAAAGATAGATGTCTTACGTAATACCACAACAAAGTCAAAGGGAGATATTTTCATGCGCATTTTGTTAAATAATGGTAGTTTGGAAAATGAGCTGCATCGTAATCTTGAGGAATCACTATCAGTTAAAATAATACAAATCTGAATTTCAGGCCGCAAAACTATTTAAGCAGATCACATTTTGGTCCCAGTTGGATCAGCGTGGGGTCAGAACTCGATACCACACCGATGCCATTATATATACAAGTGTTGATAACCAATCAATCTGTCCAGATTGATATGCCAACCAAGCCATAGTAATTTATCATAGCATGGCATGTGCCTCTTAAAATTCATATTGAAAAATAATTTGCCTTTTATGATGTGACGGTGCTGTGGCAAAGGTTTGGTGCATGTGCATACTTTTTAGGGTTCAGGAAGTAATTTAGTTCAAAATATGTTTTTCTTATAGGTTAGTGGACCTTCTTCATCATGTTAACAACAATAAACTTGTTGTTAAAGTTATGAAAAGGTGAATGGCTAAAAGAAGTAATGTTGACTATCTGAATCAGGATCAAACAGCAGCTTCCTGTATTAAAGTCCAATGTTTTGTCCACCCATTCATCCACCCAGACCTCCTGCTTGGCTCCTTTGTTGCTCCCATGAGCGCCAGAGAAAACTGTCACCTGGCTTTTACTGAAACAACTAGCGCTGCCTGATGAGCTGCTGGCACAAACAACTTATCAACCTTAAAGGAGAATAATCTCCTTAAAGTATAATATGTGACTAAAAAATTTAAATAGGCCCTTATTAAAAATATCTAATGCAGTTACTTCAAAACAATAGTAATTAAGCCAGGGGCATTATATAATGCATTCAGAAATACGGGACAATCAGAAGCTTATTAGCCAATCATGTTGTTGCACAGCAAAGGTTCATGACCATTTCAGCTGTTTGGTGGCAGGTGTGTTTCTCTACTCATTGTCATAGCAAAGATCTAGGTATATGTACCTTTTTAATTTCGCTTGACTCAATGCATCCATAAAGTGAATTAGCACAGGCAGCACTCTGGCTTGAGTCAATAATGAATCTGAAATGTTGTGAAACTGTGCACATGTGTAGTAGAGGTACCACTTGCAGATAAAATAACCTTTTAAACCTCGTTTTGGGGTGAAGTTAGTAAAATGTAAAGTAGTTTTCATCAGATTTGCATGGTGATTCTAAATGTGCAGTTTTTATGTCCCTACGAGCATTGAGTCCTAAAACCCAGAAATGAGTTGTCTTTAAGCGGGTTTTTGGTTTAGAAGCCTGTAATAAAGTCTGTGGTTTATATGAGCTTCAGACAGTTTTATGTTTTGTTATACAACTCAAATAAGTTGATACCCCACTTGTGAATTTTGAGACTGTCCTACAGAAGGTGTTTACCAACCAGTGGCCAAATGAACTACAGGAGCTGTCATTCAACATCACAGTGTCCACAGGAGAGTAGTGTCGGGGAGGTCAGAAGGAGGTGTAGTTCATTTATAGTTAGCCATTTACTTCTTGGGATTCCATTTACCCTTCAAAAATCATAAAGTGGTACAAATTTGTGAAGAAAACACAAGTATCATAAAATTTTATTTTCCCAATCCCAGTGGCTTGTCATCGAGGGAACCACAGTAATGCTAACTTCCTAGTGGACCTGCAAAACAAAGCAATCCCTGCGAGACTGTAAAAAGTAATGTTGAATCTCTCTCCCATTCTTTTAGTCAAGGGCTTCAAAATAACTGCCCAAATAACTGTCTGGAGGCATTTCAAAGATTGCTTCTCAGTGGCAAAACTTGCTTCTCAAAGGATTTTGATTAAGCTAAACCACTGAGCAGCAAAAAAGCTCTTTTCACCCCACATGTAAGACCTGCTATAGAACATGGAGTACTTATTTATGTCATTTTGTTGTTCCTGAAGGGATCCACTTTGACACATGTTATGTCTGCATGGCAGCTGACCTGTGAGGTCAGTGCCACTGACCACCCACACAGCCTTGTAAACCACCATCTGCGTCAGTAGCTGTTACACAGCAAATACTCCATCAAACCATCTCCATGGAAACACATCTTTCTGGATCAGCACTGTCATTTATCACAGGTTAATTCAGCATTTTCAGAACTCTTTTTACCAATCAAGATCTGAGAAAGAGAGTAAAATAAGTCTCTCTCTCTCTCTCTCTCTCTCTCTCTCTCTCTCTCTCTCTCTCTCTATATATATATATATATATATATATATATATATATATTTTGTATATATCC
>VUQI01000564.1:20643-45462 GCA_015106735.1 Paratilapia polleni | reverse complement strand
GGTCATGAAGCAACAAAACAGCCCCAGACCATCACACTACCACCACCATATTTTACTGTTGGTATGATGTTCCTTTTCTGAAATGTTGGGTTACTTTTACGCCAGATGCAATGGGACACAAAAATTTCAGCTTTTGTCTCATCAGTCCACAGAATATTTTCCCAAAACTCTTGGGGATCATCAAGATGTTTTCTGGCAAAACTGAGACGAGCCTTTATGTTCTTTTTGCTCAGCAGTGGTTTTCGTCTTGGAACTCTCCCATGCAGGCCATTTTTGCCCAGTCTCTTTCTTATGGTGGAGTCATGAACTCTGACCTTAACTGAGGCAAGTGAGTCACTTTTTCACAAAGGGCCATGTAGCTTTGGATTTTTTGTTTCCCTTAATAATAAAAAACCTTCATTTAAAAACTGCATTTTGTGTTTACTTGTGTTATCTTTGTCTAATATTTAAATCAGTAATCAAAGATTATTTTTTATTCTCTCTACTATCAATGTGTTTTCACATTTTGAAATTTGAATTCACAAGAATTCACATTCTTTGAAATTTTACATTTTCTCTTATACCCTTACAGAGAGCCATGGCTTGCCTGGTCTGCGAGGTCCCACTGGTCCCAGAGGCTACAAAGGAGAGCCAGGAAGGTATAACGACAATCCCATTCCAGGACCCAAGGGAGCTAAAGGACTCCTGGGAGCTAAAGGAGCCACAGGTCCCCCAGGCCCTCCAGGTATTCTCTATGTGCTCATTGCATATAATACTCAGCACAAGAATTTCACATTTGTGTAAGTTAAAATCACTGATGTAATTATCTTATTGATAGTTGGATTGCTATCACTTTTTTCTGTATGTTAATTTGAAAGATGACTTCCCTTCTGGTTTGTATGTCTCTGTGTTGGCCTGATACGATGTAAATGATGGGATTGGATTAGGCTGTGGAGGTATTTTTTTTTTAATTTTATTTGATCTTAAATTAAATAAAATAAATAATCCCTTTACCTAATTTTTATTTCATTTTATTTTTTAACTTATTTTTAACTTATGTCTGCCTTTTCGACCCCAAAGATTACTATTGTGAGCCTGGTGACCCAGGGGACCCTGGTGATTCTGGACCCAGAGGATCTCCTGGAAATATAGGGCTCAAAGGAATTAAAGGTGATCTGTGACTGTTTGTGTGCATTAACCACACAACCCAAGATTGCATTCTTCCTTTTGAAAACGAGTGTTGATTCTAAAAACAATATGTGGTGGAAGATGAATTTCGATCATTAGTTTTTTATATAAGTGTCTCCATGTGTCTGTGTAAGGAGACCTTGGAATTAAATTCATATTCACGTGCATTTTTGTTACCGATGTCTATAGGCTGTCCAGGGAATTGTGAATGTATGTCTGGCAAGGGGAGCCCAGGGCCCCCTGGTCCAGTTGGTTATCCAGGCCCTCCAGGGTTACCTGGAACCCAAGGACTAAAGGGGGACCCAGGTCTGGAAGGAGTTGAGGGCTCAAGAGGCCCACAAGTAAGAGCAGTGGGATTAAAACTATATAAATAAATAGCATTTCTAAAACCATGTTTGAAAGTAGTTTTGTTTGGTTTTTATGTTTCATTTTTTTGGTTATACCCACAGTTATGTTTCCTTGCAGGGCTTTCAAGGACTTTCTGGTTTAAATGGACAAAAAGGTCAGAAAGGTGATGCCTTTGCTGTAGGTGTTAAAGGTGAGCACCTGTTGAAGCCACACTTCTTCTATACACGGTAATATTATAAATGCAAAGTTTTATCTTGTAATTATCGCTAATGCCTGAAAACATTGATTCTACAGGGGATGAGAGATTTTTAAATGGTTATTTTTCCATTTCCTGTCTTCAGTAAAGATGGCAGCCACCGCACACTGTATTAGACAAAGACTGTTGAGTAGCATCTTCAAATAAGATATAGGCTGTATTTGTCTGTCTGGAGCATTTAAAGCCAAATATCTATTGGTTACCTTTGTTATTGGAAGGTGCCAAGGGTGACAGAGGTGACCCTGGATATCCTGGTCTTTCTGGAGAATCAGGTGTACCAGGACATGATGGACCCCATGGCTGTGTGGGAGAACCTGGGCCACCAGTGAGTCTGTATATATTTGTAATCGAGTAATGTAAATGATATAACCAGTGTTTTTAAAATCTGCTTAAAAACACTGCACTTTTCTACACTTATGCACTTATTCTATCATATAAATTATTTGCAGGGTGATGGGCATGCAGGGTTACTTGGTCTCAAAGGTTACCCAGGTCTTGCTGGACCCAAAGGATTTCCAGGGCAAGCAGGTCTCCCAGGTCCTGGTTTAAAAGGCCCCAAGGGAGCGCCTGGACTTAAAGGAAATCAGGGACTTCCTGGCTTTCCAGGAATTCCTGGACGACCAGGCTCTCCAGGTCAGGTCTCACCTTTCACCGTTCCTCATTAAGCAAAATGCCATGGGATTAAAAAACAACAAAAAAAACAAAACATGTATTTGTGTACAGGCGAAGCACAGAAATGCTGTCAAGATGGCGAGACTGGTCCACCTGGTCCAAAGGGTGAGCCAGGTTCACCAGGTAAAACCTATGGGTGTAACTCATTATTTATCTTAAAAGTCTCCAATATCTGTGTTTTATCTGGGACTCTAAAATTTCATGTACTGGCTACTAGCTACTGTAATTGCCACATTGTTTGGTGGCATGTCTGAGAGCCATTTCTGTTCACCCAAATTTCTAAAGTTTGTTACTCTACTGTTTTCAGAGTTACATAGAATTGCCCCTACAGTTGCTGCTATAAATGATTTGTAAGCTATTAGCTACAACAATTATTGGCGGATTTGTGTGGCCACATTTAGCCACACAAATCCACTGAAACATTGTTGGTCCATGTTACAATTCAACTAAATGTTATTTTTTGGCCTCTTGTAGGTATTCCAGGTCAGCCAGGACGCGATGGTCCTCGTGGAAAGCCAGGATACCCAGGCCCTAAAGGCACCAAGGGAGATGATGTTGAAACTGAAGGGACTGGACCACCAGGTAATGGATCTCCAAAATGTTGACAAATAAAAATAAAATAAAGCATTTGTTGAAGCTTGTGGATCATAAGCCATCCAGGGAAAAAAGTCATTATATCTATTAATTATTCAAAAGATTGTTTTATATACTTATAGGTCTTTCTTATTTATAAAAGGACCTCCAGGTTTAAATGGGGAACCAGGTGACCCTGGTTCCAAGGGAATTAGCCTGGATGGCCCTAATGGACTTCCTGGGTTACCTGGATCTCCAGGTAGGAAGGGTCCCCCAGGAGATGTCTTCTCTGCCAGGCCAGGTGCAACTGGCCCACCTGGCCCCCCTGGGAATGAAGGCAATAAAGGACTCAGCGGAATTCCTGGACACCCAGGTTCACCAGGTGAGATCCATTTGTGTGAACTCAAACAAATCTCCAGCAAATAGGCTTCAGTCAATGTGACCTGTATTACAAAACAAGTCAAAGGAACAAAATGAAAACATCCTCAACATATAATGTACTCTACATTATTTCTGTACACTTGGATTGGTTGACCATTGGTCTTTTGCAATAACAGGCCTACAAGGCCAACCTGGACGACCCGGCCGTAAAGGAGAGCCAGGGGTCGATGGTGACCCAGGAGCTACTGGCCCACCAGGCCCACCATGTTCATATTGTGAACTGGTAGGCCCACCCGGACCCTCAGGACCTCCAGGAAACCCTGGAGTGAGGGGAGTGCCAGGTGAGCAAAATAAAGCAGCAACCAAAATCATGGATGTCTGTAATTATTCAGGATTTCTTTTTATTTATCTCTTTCTTATCTTCAAAACGACATAACAAACACATTTACAATTTATAAAAAATAATTATATATACAATCAAAACTTCAAAACATGTCAAAGAACACAAACCACATTACACATTTCCATAAACTGAATATCTGAATTTCTGTATGTTTTCTGTAAATGCAAATTTTCTGTATTCATTACCTACTGTTTCTTGAGTGTCTTCTTTCTACAAATTATTATTAAGCTAATGACATGCATTAATTCTTTTTCAGTTCCTCTCTATTTTGATTTACTATAACCTAATACACATCACTGAGTACTTAATCTGATAACGTGCATAAAAATAGTTGTCTTTCCATATGAGGTTTTGAAGTTGTCATCCCATTTTTAAAATGTTTGGGTGTTATGTAAATTGATAGGTTTTGGAACCAAAAACTGTGGCGTAGACTACAATATGAATATCCCATAATAATGTTGTCATGATGAATAGTATACAGCAATATATAGGAGTAGATTTGTGTGTATTTTGTTATCCAGTTACCATCTAACCATGTATATTTTTGCACTGAATTTTATGATGTTGTATAGGATACCATGGGCAGAAGGGTTTGAAAGGAGATATAGGTCCACCTGGTCAAGGACGGGAAGGATCGAAAGGTGTTCAGGGTCCTCTGGGTATACCAGGCCCAGCTGGACTAAGAGGCTCCACTGGTTCTCCAGGAGATCCTGGAATTGATGGATGGCCAGGACAGAAAGGTCAGTCGATGGTCTGTCTAATTAGTAATCTTCTCATAGGATTATTTGAAACCATATAAGCTTTTATCTTTTTTTCTTCAGTATAAAATGCAAGAGATAGTCCCATTCAAGTTTACAAAATCCAGTCATCTTAGCCTAAAACCCCATCACTTATTTCATTTACACTCAAGAGCTGGTTGCCTGTTTTATTAAATCTGTGAGCCTCAGTCTGTGCCGATTAAAGCAAGGCTTTCCCTTCAATTTATGTAGGTGAAAGGGGGTATCCTGGCAGGGCTGGGACCAAAGGTTTCCCAGGTCTTCCTGGACCTCCAGGACCACAAGGTATACAGGGTGAGAATGGCCCTGTTGGCCGCCCAGGTAAAGCAGGGTATCTGGGACCCCCTGGTAAAAAAGGTAAGTCTGTATATGAATCATGTCTGTATACTCAACCTTGCTGGGTACTTTGGCCTATTGTTCTTTACTAATAATGATAATAATAAATTATCTGTTTAAAAAGCATTTTCATTAGTTCAAACTATCAAATATATTAAACCATATAATTGTACTCGGCATTCAAATTCAAGACAAATCTGTGACCAGCAAAATGCAAACAATAAATTCTTAGTGGACAAGTGAAGGAATTCTGAAGGGATCTGTTGTCATATGGAAAATATTCTTTTTTATAAATCCAAACCAGCTTTCAGAATAAATATAAATATAGCAAAAGGACAACACAAAGATCAGGCACCAGGTAATACCATTTAATACGGGGAGGCTGTCATGACTTTTTTTTCATTTAATATTATCATTGTTGAATCAACGCACATATATGATTTTCTCTCTCTCTGTTTGTCTGGATTCAGATGTAATGGTCAGAGTTTTATGAGTTGACAGTTCTTTCTGATATCATGCTATTTTTGTGTGTTTAATCTACTCTAATGTGCTTGTGGCACCTGTTCACAATAATGATAAATTCAGCTTTCTGCACATTCAAAACGTCTCACATATGTGTAGGGATATTTTTTAAAGAATCATTTGCATATCAGCTATGTTTTGACACAGACTGAGAACAAGAAGTTCATGCAAAATTTACTTAGCAAACTAGTAACAACCATTCTAAACTTTAAAAACTGGCTCACAAGTTAACAGATTTTAATCTACAGATACACTGGTAGCTAGCCAGCTACAAGGATGAATGAGGAAGTCACCATTTTTGGTCTTTTTCTTTAGGCTATTTTACTGCGCTTCTTGTGTACTTTATGAATGGCAATAGCAGGCGTTTCATCTCAGCTGTGTTGTCTATTCAGGTTTACCTGGACCCCCTGGAGATCCAGGGGCATCCATGTTGGTGAATGTAACAAAAGGTTCACTGGGTCTTCCAGGAAGTACAGGACCACCAGGCGAGCCTGGACTTAAAGGCAATGGAGCTTTAACTTAACCTACACAAGTCTTTATAAAATTGTTTTATTGTTGTTTGGTAGAAAGACTGTGGATTGTTATAGACAGTTTAGGACAAAAGAATTAATAATTTGTGGTGACCTCTATAGGCTTAAAGGGCACAAAGGGAATCCCAGGTGATTCAGGACCTGATGGATGGCCTGGTCCACCAGGAATTAAGGGCATCCCTGGAGCTACAGGCAGAACAGGAAGACCAGGACCTCCTGGAGACCCTGGTATTAAAGGTTTCATTGGTCCAAGAGGATATCCTGGGCATGATGGAGAGCAGGTATTCAGTGATCTTAATTTATTGTCTTTATATTTTAGTCATAGCAGTTATGTCCTTAGTTTATTATCTGTACAGTTTGTATCGAGAAGCAATAAAAAGAGCTGCCACTTAAATTCAGTAAATCTACAAATCGTGTACTCCTTGTCTATAATGCTTCCACATTTGGTGCTTTTTAAAAAAAAAAAAAGTTCTGGATGGCTTATGTTACCTCTGTGCATTTTAATGTGGGATTATTCAGAATCAGAAAAGGTGTTAAATTATTCAAATGTATTCATGTATGTTGCAGGGAGATCCAGGGCCCATGGGAACTTCAGGTAACCCAGGGAGACAAGGATTTCCTGGCGCCAAGGGTAACTATGTGCTTTTTGTTTTTGTATATATAGTATATATAGCTAATTTCATTTTGTGAAGAATGATAAGTTTATGTAGAATCCTGTAAGAGCAGCTTGGATCAGTGCAATTATTTTCTGGTATAAAAGAAAGATAAAAGATTTATAGGTATTAGAAATGCAAATACAGTCAGTTATGAAGCCCAGTCTCCAAGCACAGACACTTGTCATTTTGTTGCATATGTCTCATTCAGTTATCCAAATCTGTTTCAGGTGATCCAGGACCATCTTATGGACAACCTGGTCCACCTGGACCCAAAGGATTGCCAGGAGAGGATGGATTCAATGGTAAGTAAAAAAAGAAATTGCAAAAAAATAAAAAAAACTCTCCTCAAAAAGCATAAGACCCATTTTTTCAAATTCTAAAGCAGAATTACTGTATCTTTGTTAATTTGTCTTACAGGATGTCTGGTAGTTTAGTTGACTAAATACAGTTAGTTGACATGCAGTGCTACTGAAAAAAACTGACGAACCATTTCTTTAGCACCTAGAGGGTTTCCAGGAGACCCAGGTGACCCAGGTCCCAGAGGAAGGCCAGGGCAACCAGGACATTCAGGCTCTCCAGGGGAACCAGGAAGACTGGGAAGACCAGGTATAGATTTGATTTGAGAAATTATTGGGCATACTCCAGCAGTACTGTGGATAAATGGATGTTGCTAGTGTTCACCACTCGCATGGTTTGATTGAGTAGAAAAATAACTTGCACCCTACCCAAAGATCAGGAAGAAAAAACACACTCTGTGCTGCTCTGCTCTGTTTATTGTAATCAGCTTTAGTTTTCTCAAATCTTTTAATATATAGTTTAGTTTATAATTTTTACGGATTTTCATTTTGCTCCTTTAGTCATCAATTTAAGTAATAACTTCTTAAATTTGACACTTCATTCCCTCAAATAATATTGATTTGGTACTTATGTGTAAATGCTCATTTGTATTTGTGTATCTGCAGGTCTCCCTGGGCCCCGTGGCCCATCAGGTCGTCCAGGTTTTCCAGGTCTTCCCGGTGATCAAGGATTTGTGGGACCGCAAGGCCCACCTGGCCCACATGGGCCTCAAGGTACAAACTTAATGTCCACTGTGTGTGAACAGAAAGGTGTAAATTATCTTATTTATGCTGGCTTGTGGTGGCTATTGCTTTGATACACTTTATGATTGTATCAGAGCAGTTTTTATTTGTTACTGCAGAGGAAGTCAGAAATGCAGCTATTTAGATGTGGGCATATTGTTTAATAATGAATTAAAACTTCTGAAGGATCATAGAAATAGATTTTTGATCATATACAAGAAGGAAAATACAAGAAAAATAAAACAAGAATGATAATTTTGCTCACTAAAAGGACCAATGAAGACAATTCTGACATCACACTGTGCTTGTTATGTTAGGCCTCCCCGGACCACCAGGTCTTAATGGACTGGATGGGCTTGCAGGTCCAAAAGGGATGAAGGGAGCAAGTGGTAAGAGAGCATGGCGTTACATAATTATTATTATTATTATTATTATTATTATTATTATCTACTTTTTTGTATGTAACGTAAAGTAATTATGTGTTTTTAAGACTCTAGGGACTGTATTGTAGTTTTCAACTCAAGTAGTGTCAACTAAACCATGTAGCACAATATTTATTGCCAACTTGAATTATACTAAAAGCTGTAGTTACTAATTTTATTATTTTTCCTTGATACATGAGTAAATGTGAGCATGCTGCAATGTAATTATGTACTGACTTATAATTTAGGTATAGATGTCCCTGGCCCTCAAGGACCCAATGGTTTTCCAGGAGTCAAAGGTGTCCAGGGCTACCCAGGACTTCCAGGAACTGCTATTCCTGGGCCTAAAGGCCAAAGGGGCCCACCAGGCGACACAGGTATCATAGCCATTATTTGTAATAGTACATTTACTGTCTGTTATTGACAATACATGTCTGATGAAGTGGTGTATATACATATACTGATTTACTTTTTAAAGTTGCTGAGATTACAAAGACTGCTTCAAGATACACTTCATTTGAAAAAATGTCTCCCAGTGGAGTATAATTTTCCAAACTCACAAATTAGCTGACTTCAAGTAGTTGTCTTCTCACAGTACCACCAGTTTAAGTTCAATATGAAGTATATTACAAGTATTTCTTGACTGGTATGGCCACTCAGGTTGTATTGTGTTTTTGCTTTCATTTCCAGTACTCTATTTTAAATTTATATGTTGTTGAGAGTGGATTTCTATGTTTTTCCTTCAGGTCTTCCAGGTATCCCAGGTGTATCTGGTTACCCCGGCAAAAGCTGCCAAGCACCTTTGTGGGGACCCATTGGAGATCCAGGAAATGAAGGAGCTCCGGGACCCCCAGGTGTGTGTGTGCTTATTTATGGTCATCTGTTTACCTTTATTTGTTTAGTTTTTAATGTGGCCATTCCTTTTTAACTGGATTTTTTTTTAAATTTATATGTAACTGTATGTATGTTTGCACTTTTGACATTTTAATTGTGTTTTTGAGGTCTTCCTGGAGAACCTGGGATATCAGGCAGTAGCCTTTTGTCCAGAGGAGACCCAGGACCCATTGGCCCCCATGGCTTACCAGGTCTTCAAGGAAGAAAGGGCCTCCCAGGTTCTCCTGGACCTTCTAACTACCAAGGCCTTAGAGGACCAAAAGGTACAATACAATAGAAGATAGACACAATCAGTAATTTACAGTGCAACCATCCAACTCTATATGCTCCAAATGTTACCACACTTTGACAGGTGAGCAAGGTCCCGATGGTCCAATGGGTCCACCGGGACCCAAAGGTCAACGAGGTGTCCCTGGGTCCCAAGGCCACAAAGGAGAAACTGGACCAGCTGGAGAGAGGGGTAAGTGGCACTATAGATAAGAAACTAAAAGATAGTAGACTTTTTAAAGTATGAAGGGAAAAGACAGTTATTCACCACTACTGAAATGCATGACACGTGTTCCTACAGTACATGTAGGAATCAAAATAATTTTTTTTTCCAGGCATCAAAGGTGCTCCTGGTGATTCCATCAGTGGATCCAAAGGTGAGGCTCCTCGTGGACCCCAAGGAGCACCTGGTGGCCCAGGATGTGTAGGATTCCCAGGTGACACGGGTCCTCCTGGAACTCCTGGACGTAAAGGTAAAGTTAATGTAGTCTTTGGACAGTTATAGGTGTGTATTTCTGTTTTGTGTCTGCACAAATCTGTGTTGTGTGCATATGTGTTTTTTTTTCTTTTTAAATAATCCAAGTTCCTTCTGTGTGTCTGTATGTATATATACTGTGTTTACTCATTTGCTTCTGTCTGTATGTTTCAGGAGTTAAGGGTTCTGTGGGGCCTGTGGGCCTTCCTGGCAGTATAGGTCCTCCTGGTCGTAAAGGTCAAGTTGGACACCCGGGAGATGTTGGTGTACCTGGATTTCCTGGACCTCAAGGTCAATAATCAAGACCCAATACCACCAGAGTTTCTAGATGAGTCACTGAATTGTTGTAGAAAAGTCTACATAAAAATCTGGTCATTTGTTCAGGGCTACAGATAAAAATATACATTTCATATGCCCTTTTCTCTTTCTCACTTTGATGCTTTCTCCATGTAACACACTTGGACTTTGTTCAACCACTCCATCCCCCAGGTATCCCAGGTCCATCCGGTGATCCAGGTCAGCCAGGCCACAGGAGGGTGTTGAATGCTGGAAACCTTTTAGTTATACACAGCCAGTCAGCTGAGGTGCCAAATTGCCCAGCAGATAGCAATCAGCTTTGGGTGGGATATAGTCTCATTTATCTGGAGGCACAAGAAAAGGCTCACACACAAGATCTTGGTGAGTGTCTACATAAAGTGGTCCTTTTGTTGACCTTTTGAAATGCGTTAGTCCCTAGCTCATAGGGATTTGAAAAAGCCTTCCTTGTCTGTATTTTATCATATGTGTCTCCTTTCCCTGCAGGCCAGCCTGGCTCCTGCCTCCCTGTTTTCTCCACCATGCCATTCTCTTACTGCAACAAAGCTGGCTGTTCCTATTCTAGTCGCAATGACAAATCCTATTGGCTCTCCACCACTGCTCCCATACCCATGATGCCGCTGTTTGGCCAGGATATTATGGCCCATATCAGCCACTGTGTGGTGTGTGAAACAGCTTCACCTGTGGTGACTTTTCACAGCCAGAATCATACATTCCCTTCATGCCCACCTGGATGGAGGACTTTGTGGGTTGGGTATTCTTTCCTCTTGGTAAGTCTATTAAAAAAAAAGACCAAAAAACATGCTAGTGTGTTTGAAAGAAACATTCTGTCAGCTCTTCTCACTGTGTACTTGTTGGCTTGTTGTCTTCAGCAAACAGGAGCAGGTAATAATGGTGGTGGCCAGTCACTGTCTTCTTCTGGTAGCTGCCTTAAAGATTTTCGAACTCATCCCTTCATTGAGTGCCAAGGCGCGCAGGGTTCCTGTCACTACTTTGCCAACCTCTATAGTTTTTGGCTGACTAACGTGAAGCCGACAGAGCAGTTTATCACCGCACGTCCTGGCACCCTCAAAGCAGCCGACCAACAGCGACTCATGACCAGCCAGTGTAGTGTCTGCAGCACAGTAAGATAAGCATTGTGGTGCTTTAATCCATCAGATTACCACTCAGGGTAAAAGATACATTGTGTTTGATGGTGTTTGGTGACAATAAAATTAAAATAAAATTAAATAAATGTTTGTTTGTTTTTTTTTACTTTTAAGCTGAGTTTTTCCTTGGTTGAAATATTTAAAGAAAATTTAAGATGACATACCATATAGACCTCTGTACATCTGAAAACACAACCTACATGCAAAAAAATAATAATAAAAATTTAAATGTTACTATAGAAGAAAAAGAAGGGCTTCAGTGGGATACAGTTTTTCCATAGCAGGTTTCAAGTCCATATTTATTTATTTCTCTCAACAGAACCCAAGTGACAATCAGAATACAGTACTTTATTCCTCAGACATGTTTTTACTTTTCTTTTTTATTACGCAAAACAAGAGAACACTCAGTGCAATAAGACAGAGGACTGACAGTGCGGTGCTCTCTCTACCTTTTCACAGTGCACGTTTATACACACAAAAAGATTGTACATCATCATTGTTACATTTCCAGCCTTCACCCACCAACATCATGATAGGGCAAAGTGAATGTCTTAAAACAATCATTTTTAACTTGAGACTTGCATACAGTGTAGCTTGGCACACACTCATAAACATACACGCACACAGCCACACACACTCACACACACACACACACACAGCTCTCTCCCTCACACACATACTGGTACAACAAAGAATTCTTAATCATTGATTCTCATAAAGAGGGGGTACTGCGTTTGCACTCTCGGGGCTGTTGTTAAACCCATACTATTTCTGCAATGCTTGACATTGCATTTCAATGTGCAAAAGAGAACCAATTTAAAATATGGAAGCAGGAGGTTGAGGTACGGGGGGACATGTATGTAACCAGCCTGATTTAATGTGAAGGAACATGATAGTGCGGTTTATTTTTATTTTTTTCAAAGCCTCAGATTTGTAGGCCTTTGTGCAACCTCCGTCATTTTGACTGGTTAGAGCTGTTCTCGTGTGATAGGTCCTTAAACAATTTGATCTCTAAAACGGTTGCCAGCCACTGAATTGGATTGGAAACATTGTCAGAGACACACACAGCCTGTCTCCTGAGGCTTTACCTTTCAGCCAATAAACTAAAACTTACATGGCACAACTCACTATTCCTAACAATTTCAAAAAATATATATAAGCATAATCTTGAAAGTTATTTCTTAAGCAAGTGCATATGGCTATTATAATCTGCAGTGAAATTAGGAAATCTTCTAAAAGCTCAGGTGTTGATTGTACGGGCTGGTCGTTGGCATCAAGTATTTACACTGTCGCGGTGCTTGCAGTGTGCATGGCAATGTAAAGGTGCTGGTACTCACCAGCTATTGCCACTAATCCCATTTTAAATAACCAGCCATCCAAAGTGCAACCACACCCATGTCTCGCTTTTACAGGCTTTGGCTGGTCTTGGAAATTATTCTGTTTATAATGTATGTTCTAATTTACTACCTCCCCAACCCACCCTCATAGTGTATTTTAGAATACAGCAAAAAACATTTCACACTTTCTCTGTCCTCTACAAATGCCAGCCAACAGGTTTTCCTGCAAAACAGCTTTAAAAGGCTTTGCCGTAGTGACCACACAGTTTCTTACTGTAAAATACAAACTGAAGCACCACACATAGTTTCCTGTTTCTGTTCTAGGACCAGCTGTTGTACATTCTAGAACATACTGGACCGGGCATGGAGAGCCCTGGAATCTAAAGCACGTTGACGTTAACTCCTCAACTTACAATACAACAGTGAAAATGCAAAGTATATATAGACAGAATTAAATAGTCCATTCATTTTAGTGCTTTCAAGCACAAAAAAAGAGTTAGGCATAAGAAAATTATGCAACTACAGTACGAGTATCGATAGATAATGTTTTCCAATGTAAAATAACCTAAACAAAAATAACATAAAAACAAATATTAGATTGCATCTACATCTACTATACATAATTTAAGTTGCTTTTTGATCCCCATCATCTCATTTAGAAAATATCTATTCATCATCAAATATCTACTCTACTAATTACATTACAGGAGTCCAGTCACAGGAAATAGAAAAATATCAAATATCACCAGTGATGATAAGAAACATGACAACCTGAACAAGCAGAAATATTGCTGTGGTAACCACCATTGTCCTATGACATCAGTGAATATCATCCCTCTTGTCCTCTCAGTGGCTGCCCTGAAGCCTGTGATGTTGTAGGGAGGAATCAGTACAACCAAGCAGGGAGAGGGAGCGGGTAACGGGGGGGTGGGGGGGGTTATGCGTTGTAAATTTCTTGTTAATGTCAGATGGCTGTATCCCAGAATACCGTCGTCTGGGTGGGGTACGGGGGAGGACGGATCTTCTTGGTCCCGCTGTTTTTTCCCCAGCTTGGGAGGACGGATGCACTTTCTTGCTTGCACTGACTTCGCTCCTGGTGCCTGTCCTCATTCCTGTCTGGAAGAGGAGGCCTCTCTAGAGATCTCTGCAACTGTGGATGTTGTCTGGAACGGATCTCCATGCATAGGGTGCGTTTCCTCTCGATCTGCTCCAGCATAGTGGTGTCTCCACATATCCATGGCATCTGGGGCATCTGAGGAACAAATTTAATTTAAGTGAAATAAATACAAATGGACCTTCTTTATAATGTTATTCACAATTGACTAAGTGACCATTTAACACACGGAATGGATTCAGGAGTGTGTGCATGTGGTTTATTCGGATTTGATTTACTGTAACCAAACCACTCACCAACAGTCATTATTATTAATGGGGAAAATGGTAAAACCATCAGTTTACTCCTAGCTTTAAGCAATAAAAGAAAAAAAAAAGTAGATAGGTATATAAAATGATTTCAGTAAGAATCATACATTCCTTAAAATAATAGCTGCCATATTCTTGAACTTAACTGCAGGATTTGACTTAAAAAAAAAAAAAAAATCACAATTTTTTAAAAACTAAAATGGACTTGTCTGGCAGAAGATAAAGATTTAATCACAATGGTTATCTCTCTGATAGCTGTGAAACCTGCGGTCCACTTCTCTTCTGTGTCTTCACTGATCATTTACTTTACAGTATGTGTTAAACAAATCTTCAGTTAGTAATGTAATACTGATGATTCTACTATGTTTTATCAAAGTGAGAACTTAGAACGCAAATTGATGGCTGTTAGCGACTGGGTTAAGAATAAAATGTCTTTAATTTTCTTTAAATCAAAATATGATACTTGGGAGGAGACTACAGTTAGCTCACAGCCCCTTGTACAGGACTCACAACCAGAACAGATCAACAGATTTAATTACTAGGAATTACACTGGGCCACTACATGTATCATAGAGGGAATGTGAAAAGGTAAAATGTTATTTTTGTCAATTTTCCTGTTTTTTTCCCATTACATTATTAATGAAAAATGTCAAATAATTAATTAGTGTTGACATTTGTAGTCAGTCAGTTGAGCAGTCAGTTAATTGGTATGCTTGCTAAGACAGACCTTAGTTTTAAGATGCCTGTACCAGTGAGAAGACCAAGGAGAACAAAATGTCTTTTAACTATTCTACCACAGACTGGGGAGTGACTTTCCAGGGCCTATAAGAAGCTAGCACTTTAGGAAAAGACACAAACAAAACAAAACAAAACTAAGTGCATACCTGACTTTGATGTGTCTCTGTTGCTCTCCTTTGTGGAGTTCCCACTGGGGAAGGATTAGCAGGTTTAGATGGTGAACGGGCATACTTAGATGCTGTTTTCAGATCTACAAAGGAATGAAAAGTCATGTTTAGAAGTATGCCATTTGAATAGTTATATGCTTTGTCAATGTCTAATCCCCTCTTAAAATTCAAGTCCTAACCTTCACCATTTCCTGTTCCCATGGTCACTGGTGGGCTACCTGATGATCTTCCGTGGTGAGTAGGTGTTGTTGTTGATGAATGCTGCCCTGACATTGTGCTGCCATTCCTCTCTTGTGCTTTTGACTGGTCTGTGTTGTAATTTGCTCTGTTGTCTCGTCGTGGTGTGCCATCTGATCTGTATCCTATTGCAGAAGGGCTCTTGGTGCTCTTGACATCAAAATTATGTTGCTCAGAGCCATTCAGACTTCTGTCTTTGCTGTCCCGCCTCACTTCAAGCCCAGTTCTGCTTAGATCTTTACTGTCCTGCCTGGGTAAAGGAGGAGGAGGCAGATCTCCGCCATTGTGGCAGCTTCGATCTCTCCCCTCATACTTGGATTCAGAGCTGGACCCAACCCTGTCCCTGCTGTTGCTGCTTCTGGATGTTTCTTGTCGGGGAAGGCTCTCTGGTGCCTGGTCTATTCTACCTTCATGTTTATGCTCCATGTCATTCCTTTCTCTCTCTTTGCTCTCCTGTCGGGGTAACAAATCAGGACGATGGTCTTTGCCATCATGCCTGTATTCTGGACCAGTTCTGACTCTGTCTTTGCTCTCTTGTCGGGGAAGAAGCTCAGGTGGCCTGTCTCTGCTTTCGTGCTTTGAGTCCACACCATTTCTAACTCGATCTTTGCTATCCTGTCGGGGTAAGAGTTCAGGTGGCTGATCCAGTCTCTCTCTGCTTTCATGTCTGTAGTCTACAGCATTTCTTGCCCTTTCCTTGCTGTCTTGCCTTGGTAACAGCTCAGGTGGCTGGTCTAGCAGTCTGTCTCTGTCTTTGCTCTCCTGTCTCAGCAAAGACTCCACTGCATGTCCCCCACTTCTATCTTTGCTGTCTCTCCTTGGTAATAGGTCACCATTGGTAATCCCTCTGTCCTTGGAGTCTCTTCTTATCAAAGGGATTGTTTCTATGGAGTTGCTACCCCTATCTTTGGAGTCCCGCCTCACAGGGATGGGCTCTGCATTGCTGCAGCCCTGGTCCCTACTATTCCTGCGAACAGGTTGCGTATCTACATTGCTACAAGTACGGTCTTTACTGTTTCGTCTGTGGGGCAGAGGTTCCGCATTGCTACTTCCTCTGTCTTTGTCTTTTTCTCTGTCTTTGTCTCTGTCTCTTCTATGTGAAGAATCTTTGCTGTGACGCTCCTTGGAGTCTCGCTTTGACTCCTTGCTGTGACTGTGACGTTCCTTGCCTTCTCGCTTTGACTCACCATGAGACTTACTTTTGGACTCAGCTGCCAAAGAAAAGGGGGAAAAGTAAAAAACCGATATAATTAGGTAACTCCACACATATTCAGTTTTTCATATAATTATCAAAATAAACTGGATTTTTTTTAATAATATACTGATGGCAAAACAAAACAAGCAAACAAAAAAAAAATAATACAAAAACAAAAAAAACTTGTCAAGCAAAAGGTATCGTCACAATCATAGTTTTGCCTTTTACTGTAACGCAAACAATTATCCACTAGGTGTCACTCACTACCCACTGAAGTAGCTGTGGCAGCAGCGGTAAACCTCTGGAGTTGAATGCAACAAAATGTTTGACAGGCAATAGAATAGTTTGAACACACAATATAGATATACATGAAAAAAGTGCCCAGTATATCTACATCTATCTCTCTCTATATAATGTATATGTAGAGATAGAGACTTTTTCAGACTCTGCTTTAGCATATACATTCGTCATATCTATCTATATACACACACACACACACACACACACACATATAAAATAAATGAATATATATATATATATATATATATATATATATACACGTGTGTGTGCATGACCGATTTCCGTATAGGTCGTGCCTCTGCATGGTTTCTATATGAGCTGTAACCTACAATACATTGTGGAAGCATCCCCTGTCATGCCCACATGTGTCATACATGCAGTTTTATGCAGATGTGTGTATCTGTGTGTTCTGTGTGTGTGTGTGAGAGAGAGAGCAAGTGTGGTGATTAACCAGTTGGTAAGTGGGTCAGGCTAGCTGTTGCTGCCCCTACTGCCTTAGAAAGGGAAAGAACAAAATCATCCTACATTCCTCCATAACCTTGTTCATGTTCACAACACACAACATGTTAACGCTTCTTTGCACTATGTGGCATATGCACAGATGTTGGCATAATATAGAATAAATTATGTAAAAAGCCACAATGGTGCTCTTGGTGTATATATAATTGATGCAAAGTGCTTCAATCCATATGGGTGTAAAAAAACAAAGTACTGTCTCATTGCTGAGACGTCAAAGGGTAATCCAGGTACCTAAATTAGCCATATGACTGTACAACAATCACTTAATACAAGCTAATAATTCAGAGGATAATAATAAGGACAATGCATATAAATCTCTGGAATAAACAGATAATGTGTACCAGTTTGGTATATGTATACACCAGCTTGAACATGCATATCTCATTACAGTCAAAATGGCAAAAAAAATCATAAATTCTCCCAGCGTCCACCATCCCCAACTACACAGCTGCTCCAGCTGCCCGATTGGCTTACGCATGTGTGTGCTGATTGGACAGAAAAGGGAATCTGAAATCCTCTGATCAGGTGTAGAATTGAGTTCAGACGCATAACTATCTCTATCAGGAACTCACTGCTTCATTGTACTCTGGCGTGCCCTGAACTGTGATTGGCTGCATTACCCACGGGGAGGGAATCTGCAAATAAGAAACAAGGATTTCTCCTCCTTCCACTGTTGCTATGTTGTAGTTGCTAAGAGCACTGAGTAAGGATGGATGTGTGGATTCTTTGTAGTTTTTTTTTTTTCATGATTTATGACTTATGTACAAATGTTCAGTTTTGGAGCATTTAAATAAAAAATTTAAATGCTGTTAAATTCTTTCAGATTGTCAAACTCAGGTCTGAAGAGGGCTGTAACATTGGCGTTATAGAGGTAAAGTGCATGTCAGCTCCACTGTAAATGATTAGATACTCATATTAATTTATTACTGGCCCTTCTCAAACAATATATGACATGCCTCTACTCAACTATACGAAACCTTCATGAATTTATGACTCACCCTGTTGCGTATTTGGTATGATTTAATAATATTCAAGCTTTTAACAGAAAAATAAAGGTTGCTTAAGAATGAGAAGGCCAATTAGTGAGTGGCTGATAATGCTGCTGGCACCAGACTCACCATGTGACAGAAAATATGAACACAAGTGTTTTATAGCTTTTATAACTTTCTTCTTTTGTAAATTCAATTTGTGCAGCTAGGAGTTTGTTTTCCATCACAGCCACACAGATTTTGGCAGTGTCTTCTTGAGTGGGGCATGGATATCTGTATTTAAATGTTGATGTTTACATATTTAAAAGTAATGCTGCCTCATGGCCTAATGCCATGAGTAGGTTTGTGAGACCTGCAGCCCGCTTTAGTCTTTAATCCTCTCAGATTAAATCATACGATCTGTATCAGACTTGGCTTGGTGGGTCTAGATTAAACAAATGGAAGGTTTCAGAGTGCGCTGCAAACACGGTACTGTAAAAGTGATGCATTATATGCACAACCTCCTGATTTCACAGGGTCAAACTTATTAACCAAAACCAGGGATGAATTACACTATCAGTGATTAAAGAATTAAAGAGTGTTTATTTATGTTTGCTGTGGGGTTTACTGCAGCCAAATCAATTACACTAACACAGTGCACTTTGCCCAATGACACACTTCTGGGTAACCGCTGCTCTTCAGTTTGCTCTCCTACTTTCTAGTGTTGCTTTCTAACTGAATCGCTTAACTAAATCTGTCTCTCTCATGAAATAAATGTGTGTACAGTACACAGAATGCAAAACCGTTCACTTGGATCCAGGATCCTTTGCAACCCTTTGTAATTTGGACCCTTAGTTTCACTGCATCTCACAATTTTAAGACTCACTTTCTCCAGGCTCTTTAGATTTTCTGCCACTGGCATTTTTCTTCAGCATATTCCTGCCTGTCGTGAACAGGTTGGTTAGCTCATCTAGGGGGCTGGTGGGTGTCCGTGAGCGGCCTGTTGACACATTTTGCATAGACCCATGAAGTCGTCCTACACCGTCTTGAGGTGGTGAGCCTTTGCCATGTGGAGTGGCAGAAGCACTTCGGGGCAGACCCCCAGGGAATGGCATTGAAGCATCAAAGGGAGGTGTACGCATGAGGCTGAGAGGGGTGAGACAGCGACCCATGCTGACTGGCGACGGGCAAGCAGAGTGGCTACGCTGATAGGAAGATGATGAGGAGGATTTGTAAAGGGTACAGGGTAGAGGAGGCGCAGAGGAGCGTCCAGAGACAGTGAGAGTTGGGGTGGCTGTGAGCTCCCTACGGATGTGTGCGGAGGAGGGTGGCTCGGTAGAAGAGGTGGGGGATTTGCTGTAGGACTGGTTCTCCAGCATGGGCAATTTGGCTACATCTAAAGGGGTGAGGGGAGACTCATCTGAGTTAGGTGAGCACTGGGCAGGCGCTGGTGGGAACACCAACAATGGAGGTCGATGGGTGAGTAAATTGGGGAAGGGTGCGGGAATGTCACAGAGTGGAATGTTCCGAGGTGTGGAGCAGCGGCTGAGAGGCTCAGGTTCATAGGGTGCCGGGGTGGGGCATGCAGAGCGACATCCCACAGGGTCAGTGCGGTACTCCATGTCATCCAGAGCTGGGTACTTCATCTCCTCATAAACAGACTCTCCTGGCTCCTCATCCTCACTCTTCAAGGGTTCTCGTGTTCCGACATCAATCCCACCCATCTCTATATAGACAGGTTCATCTTCACAGTCATCGGTGGGGCTTTCATCACTCTGTGGAGGCGATGGGTTGCATTCGCTTGGGGAGGTGACATGGTGGAGGGGTTTGGAGGGGCAAACCCCACTGCCTCCATGGCTCTTAATGTAGGACTCATCGAAGGAAACGCTCAGTTGTGTGTTGGGGTTCCTCTTGGGTTTGGGTGGCGGCACCCTCCTGCAGTCCTCACTGCATCCTTGAGCTGCGAGAGAAAGAAAGTCTAAGTTATAATTTGTTGTGATATGAGAAATTATCAAATAATTTTATATTCCTGTACAATATAGCACTGAATTTGATAAAAGTCAGTTTTTGTAATCTACTTGTCATTAATCGATGTAATCATTAAGATAAACACAAAGCCTTTTTAGTCCTGTGGGTCATTTGTAGGTCTATATGTACTGCTGAGCACAATATCTTGAGTCAGATATGTAGGAATGGTTGAGGCATATGCATGTTTCTAGGTCACATATATGGCAGCAAGTGAATATACTATCTGGGTCACACACACTGTAGAGCTCCTTTTTGATAGTGGTGACGTAGCTTTGCAGTGCGAATCTCTTCAGATGTGGTGCGGAGAGGCATTTGTAAAGATAGTACTGTAAATTACACTATAGTACCACTACAGTAGCTTACGGAGAGTAGCTACAGCTCTATCCTACTGAATTGATCTCAGTCTATTTCTAGGTCAGATACTGAGATGCTTAGATATTAGTGTGCCTCTCTCTGACAGGCAGTGGGAGATAAATGTAGTTAAGATCTGGACCATGTCTGAAATTTTCAAACTGCACATTTGATACCTTTAATAATTCATATGCCAGATGGCCCAGACACACACATACTTCCTGTAACTGTATGACTCACCACCATCACTCCAGGCATATAGGCGCACAAACACACACTGCACATGCCTACACATTAAAAGAGAGGAATTAGGACAGAAATGTACACATTTTATCGCTCAACCTATGAAGTCAATCTTTCCTGAAATATAGCTCTATAGGTGTCTGATTTTGTTTTTTGTTTGTTTGTTTGTTTGTTTTTTTCCTTTTTAATTTGTCATATCTGAATGTGTAGCTTTTCTGATTTTCTTTGCAGAACATTAGATGCTGTGTATTGGTATAGATGCCTTTTGTTTAGATTATTATTAGAGAAAAAGCAATGAATTCAATGTCAGGTGTATGATTCAGTATGTGAATCAAAAGTAAAGACTAAAAATTAAATCAAAACATTAAATTCTGCACAAATTTCTGCGAATTTTGCATGCTATACAATTAGTCACGTTGATATCAGTCATGCTAATTTGAATGGAGAGAGTACTTTAGGTCTTTTGGATTGATGTTTTCTCCTAATTAACACTTAATAATAATGTGCTAATAGAAGATTTGCTTCAGCCCAAATGTGTTTTGGTATGTGTTTATTTTGACTATGATACTCGCATTCCTGTATATGCTCTTCTCCTGTCTTTGTGTGGGTATGTGCATGCATGTGTATATATATATATGTGCATACAATAATTGGCATACAATGGTGTTCCTCTGCCTCTTTTCCACAACTACAAATTACATTACTACACTAGTAGGTTTCCATGGTTAATGCTGAGATCTGTTTCAGCATGGATGATGAATCCACGCCTTCAAACATCGCTGTCCTTTCTCTTCTCCTCTCTCTACTGCTCCCTCTACCCCACCTCCCCCCCTGCAGCGGATGTGTTTACCCGCAACACCCTCCCCCCTCCCACTCCTCCTGGGGAAAACGAATCTAGGTCAATCGCTCCTCCTGAATGAATTCTACTCTGACAAGCTCCACCTCTTCCCGCTAAAACGCCAGCTACAGAGCACGCAACCCTCCCCTCAGCCAGGGACACCCCCACACTCTCAATTTGATTGGCTCTGAAGCCTCAGTTTTCAGCATCTCTGGAGCCTCATTGGCCCAAGCTGCTCAGTGATGCCATGATTGGCCGGGCTGCAGGGGGTCTTGTTTCTGTGAGATGGTTGCCGTGGTGCCCAGGAAGATCTGTGCGCACATAGTGATCCCCACCAATCTGAGCCAGGCAGGGTGACTCCCTAAACATCACGTTGGCAGCGAAGCATCCAAACTGAAATGGACTCAAAGCTTCCTGCAAACTCTAAATCTTTTTGTTATTAATGCCACCTGAAAAGACTGTTTTATGCCATCAATTTAAGTTTGCAAAATACATGCAATGTGATATTTTTCCTGAGACAGTACTGTACAGTTTTTTATCTGCTACAAGAGCAATTGTTTCTGTGATTGCTGAGGCAAACATTCTTTAAGCTTAATAAAGTTCAGTCAGATTAATCTACACTGGTCTTACACTGACACGAGACATATCTCAAGAGCAGCTTAAAGCAAGGTTACAACTGTCAAGACACTTGACACATGAGAACAGCTTTGACTATTGACTATGTGACCAACAACCTTCTACAGACAGCACTCTGATTAATGTGCTGAGCTGAAACCTACAGTACTGAGCAAAAGATGGAGTTGGTATTTACAGTACCACCTGATGATTACATGCACAAGCATAAATAAACCCAAGATGCTCCAAAGATCTTCTTTTAGTGCAGCATGGTAACATGGGGTATTTTTCACACACACACACACACACACACACACACACACACACACACACACACACACACACACACACACACAATAGTACCAGTCATTCACATGCATTACAATGCGATTGCGTTCATTTCTAGCTCAGCATGTTAGTATAAAACTCCAAATCACATCATCCACACAATCAAAACATCCACTCGCTAATCTGATAATAACAGAAAAAAAGAATACAGTGAAAACCATCACTCAGATACTTATCTTTAACTTCCTAAACTTTCCTTATGGAATATGATATTCTCAGTTGCTCTGGCTTGCGTATTTATTGGTAGGTTATTCAAGCATGCTAGAGTTGGTCAGCCCTCACAAAACTGGCAAACCATGATCACCAGAACGTATTGCAGCACAGATCTATCAGACTCTTTAAATAGTAATTTATTATTATACATGTGCTCCAGGCTATCACGTTTGTAATTGTGTCCCCAATTGTATTTACACCTTTCATTTTATATCAGTTTACATCTATGGTAGTAAGTGGAATGTATTCAGTGAATAGTTAAATGTCATGTCATTGTGGGAGACACAATGCTGAAGAGGGCCCTGCAGATCAGCTATATTTAGTACATCAGTTTGGTGTGAAGTGCCACCACCACTCACCGTCACATCTCTCCCCGCGGCAGGTGGACATGAGACTGTGGTCCACCGCCTCAGACGACATGCTCAGCTTGGTGGCTGGGTCTCTCCTGGGCTTAGGCGGGGGCTGCTTCCTAGAGGTTGGACTTCCCACTTCCTCCTCTCCTCCACCCCCAGTGCTCCCACCGCCAACAGAGTGAAGGGACTGGGAGCGCACAGAGAAGCCCTGCCCGCAGGCGATGGGGTGCATGTGGGGCATGGGCATACGTTCCTGGGGGTCTGGCATGGTATTTGAGCCCATACGCAAGTGCTTGCCCTCAGTTGCTATGTCCTCACCCGTTCTAAAACAGCCAAAGAGGAAGAGAAAGAGAGGGGTCAAGGGACCAGAAATATATGTACGTAAATATGTATGATAAACACATATGGGATACACAGTTTACATTACGTGGGTTCAGAGACAGAGGGAGAGACAAAACCTTTACCCATGATCCACCAGCATCTACTGTAAACTGCTCCTACCAGGAGACCACAAAAATAGTGCATTCCATAACCCGTCACAGAGTCATCAAGGCCTTTTCAAGTGATCATATGTGCATGTGCATGTGTGTGTGTTTTTCATTGTGTGCAAGTGGCTAAAATGAGAAGAGCCCCAAGTTAACAATAACAGATGTGTTAGTGCCACTGACAACATGGCCTCTTTCAGCCCAAAGCATTGATTTGAATTTAACCCTGGATATGACTGATAACCCTCACACAAGCACACACATACAATCAATCCCTTTAAACGGGTGATTGGCCTGAATGGAGAGTTAATGATGTCTGAGTGTTGTGCGATAATGGCATAAAGGGAAGTGTGTGTGTGCGTGTGAGTGCATGTGTAAATGAGTGAGTAAATGAGCTCAAGATCTGACTGTGTTTTAGCATCATATAAGAGAGAGAGAATTAAGGTTCATTTCAGAGATTTAACTGTTTAAAAAATGACATGAAACAGAATTCATTTGTACGCCTTTATAATGTGACCATGCTTATGGATGTGTATGTATGTGTGGGTGACCCCTCAGTCTGTGACTTTGCTGACTCTGACGCCTTCTCCGGCCAGCTGCTGAACAGAAGGCGCTCAGTGGGTTGGGTTCATTGGTCAGGGGCTTAACTTTGCCTAGCAACAGGGTACCCATAGAAACCAGACACAAACTCACCTGCCACTGCACAACAATAATACAGGACACGTGCACGCCATAAGCATGTGTACGATAACCACAACAGGGTTTGTTTTAAGGTGATACTGCTGATATAAGCAAAAAAGTACCTGCAGCACAGGCAATGTTTAACAATAAGACAGAGTGGCCAAACCCAGGAGATAAAAATGAAACAACAAATCATACGTTCATGTTATTTTCTATAAAATATGAATGTTTGGAAAATAAATACATAAAAACATCCCTGAAGAAATTAGAAAATCTTCATCAACAATATTCAGCCACAGGTGTCAGCAGAGCATTAACAGTCTCTCATATGTTTTGAGTGTGCATCTGCTGTGATATGCACTCTTATATACATGGATTGGTAGTGTGGGGGTGGCTGGGTGTGACTGGAGTACTGGTGACTGGGTTATTTATAGGATATTTGCCCAGTGATTGGCTAGAGGACAGACCACAGGTGCAGTAGGAGCAGTTGGGGTTGATTTGTTTTTGAGCAGCTCTGGTTTTCTCACTGTGACACCATGGGATAGCAAAACACAGTAGAAC
>VUQI01000560.1:12419-24036 GCA_015106735.1 Paratilapia polleni | reverse complement strand
CTAACTATAAGCTTTATAAAAAAGGAAAGTTTTAAGCCTAATCTTAAAAGTAGAGAGGGTGTCTGTCTCTCAAATCCTAGCTGGGAGCTGGTTCCATAGGAGAGGGGCCTGAAAGCTGAAGACTCTGCCTCCCATTCTACTTTTAAATACCCTAGGAACCACAAGTAAGCCTGCAGTCTGAGAGCAAAGTGCTCTATTGGGATAGTATGGTACTATGAGGTCTTTAAGATATGATGGGGCCTGATTTTTTAAGACTTTGTAAGTGAGGAGAAGGATTTTAAATTCAATTCTGGATTTAACTGGTAGCCAATGAAGAGAAGCTAATATGGGAGAAATATGGTCTCTCTTTCTAGTCCCTGTCAGTACTCTCGCTGCAGCATTCTGGATTAACTGAAGGCTTTTCAGGGAGCTTTTAGAACAACCTGATAATAATGAATTACAATAGTCCAGCCTAGAATTAATAAATGCATGAACTAGTTTTTCAGCATCACTCTGAGACAGGATGTTTCTAATTTTATACTGACCAAATGCAAGAAAGCAGTCCTACATATTTGTTTAATATGTGAGTTGACTCCAAGATTCCTTACAGTGGTGCTGGAGGCCAAGGTATCTGGTAAGTATCTGGTTAGACACCATGTTTCTAAGATTTTTAGGGCCAAGTACTGAATTTAGTAGTAGGATATTGGAAGTCTTATTTTGTATGCTTATCATATGGTTGACGCCCTTCAGTAATGTTTGCTGGGTGTCCTTCCTGGACTTGCTACCAAGAATTTTTATTGTGTCTCTCCATTAAGCAGTTTCATCAGTAACTATAATGTGATTACTGGATTTTAGCAAGAGTAATGCTTTATATAACTATGTTACAGACAAAGTAATGTTACGGCAGTGCAACTGTCTGTGGGTGATATATGGATCAACTGTGAGTCATGTATATGTGAGGAAGAAGTGGGAGTTTATTTGAAAAGAAAGTAACCAGTAAAATGGAACAATTATGGCTATTCCCCCCCAAACATGTGTTGCTCCTTGTGTGAACATTGTTACTGGTGCCCAGCAGGCAGACTGCTGTCCACGAGCTATTTGTGGCTATTGTGTGACTATAAAAGGAAATCTGCAGGGCGATACACACGCCAACAGTGTAATACACTTTGAACTTCATGAGAGGAGCTGAAAAGTGGGCATCCTGCTTTCCATATCTGCTCTGATTTCCATCTGAAGTAGTTCATTAAGCCTGGACACAAGCAACACTTCTGAATGGAGAGAAATTTGAAACAGAAATGGACAGTTTGAATCAGAGTATGGGGAAGGTAAGACGGTTTGGAAATAGATATTTTTCTTTTAAAAAACATCTAAACCTCTTCTTAGGTGTTTGCTCTAAAGCTGAAGTAATACGACTGACCAGCCTTTGCTATCTTCAGACCTTTGTAGTTTCAGTGGAACCAGTTTTAAATTTTGTTTTTAGAAGAATATTTCCCCCTCAAAGCTATTTTTGTGCTGGAAAAATGAAACCAGGGATTTAATTTTAATGCATTAACACTATTCTGTCTAAACAGCACCCTCCCTGTGCCCTCTACCAGCCACCACCACCTTCCAGGCTTACACACATAAACACATAGACGCAGTTTATTTTCAGCTACTTGATACTTACTACTGTTTCCCAGAGAACTTGGATGGATAACAGTTACCAAATTTGCTTTCAGATGAGTTTCAATGCTCACTTTTACTATGACAAAACTATAGATTATGAGAATTCAAGTATATAATACTAATAGTCACTAGAATTTGATAGATATGAATATGCATTATTTTTATGATTTTTATTAGTTATCACTGCACTTTGAATTCATGTACATGCCCCTTTTCTTCTGTACTTGTTGCACTTAAAAATTACAGGCATTAACTGAAATGCCTGTACATGTTGTTGTTATTGTGTGAGATATGTAATCATAATATTTGTTTATAATCTCGAGCAATAGCCCTGTGTGCTCTGAAGCAGCTGGCTGTGGGCTATATTTGCACAGACGATCTACTCTGGAGGGAGGGGCTGTGTGTTTGCTGTAATTAAACTCTTTGCTTAGTGGCACACCCATCTCCTTATGCATGTGCTGTGGCACAACATGAACTGCTTTGATATGGATGCTAACATCTGTGGAGCACAGCAGTCTGGGATTTACAGCTGTAATTATGAAAATGAGCATTGTGAATAAAAAGCACTGAAAACAATATGTGGGTAATGAACATTAAACCTGTAGAAATTATAGAGAAAAAGTGCTGAAACTGCATAACAATGGGGGTTTCAAAACCTCGATAAAGCATTCAGTCAGTAGGATAATATATTTGAGTTTCCTTAAAGTGGATTTGTCATTTTGCAGTAAGTCTCTTTAGATTAGGAGAGTCCCTCAAGGCTCCCACACAGGGTGGTCTACTTCAGGAAGTGATTTAGTGCAGCTTGTATCAGGTCTTTGGGACAGGTCTGACATGCCACAAGAAATAACTGAGTGAGAGCACTCACGCAGTGAGGCGACATGTAGCACACTGAACCAGTGGTGGCTGGAAATGTGATCTATGAGGACAGCATGACCTCAGCAACAGTCAATGCACGCAAACATTCAAGAGGGCTCCAGCAGGCAAGTAGGAAATGCTTGCTTTAACCTTTCACTGTGTAAACTTACTCTGCTATGACTACAGAGGACGAGCAAACAAGGAGGTTTCATAATAACACAAGTACATAAACAACTTAATACGATGAGTCAGGATTATTTTAGCCTGAGAATTTGTTCAAGGTTCTTTATTTACAGCTGATTAGAGATAAGGAGGATATAAGTGAATCCCCTCACAGCTCAGTAAGTCTAAGCTGTCACAAAACTCAAAAACATGGCTGGCATGGGTTTAAGGAAAGTGCTGGAAAATACGACATTACAAGTAAAGGTCCTGCATTCAAAATGGTAAATAAAAGTATGACAAGCAAACTGCACTTAAAAGTAGACCTAATCATCATAGAGAGACAATTGTCCATGGCAGCATTAAGTGATTACAGTAAAACTTTAAGCTTAACTTGTATCTGGTAATCATGGCAAAATTGTAAGTATTGTAATTTGAGACATGTACTGTATTATAAATATGACTCTGTAAAATAATTTGCATGGGTATATATGCAATACTTTATGTGGGAACATAGACGTTGCATTTTTGTTTCTGTCGTACTCTTCTTTGAAATATATAATAAACCAGAAATGCCATATTTGCATGTCAGTGTCATTTTGGCTGAAAGGAGAAGGTAATGTCCTTCTTTTTTCTTTTTTACATTTGCATCAAATGGAGTATCAGAGACACTTCTTTACAATGCATGACCTCGCCATGAACATTCATGTTGAACACCCACTGAACAAATTTGGGGCACTTTACACTATTATTTAAGTTTATCAAATGAATCCTGGCTTTTATACTGTAAAGATTAAACCTTGTTTTATAGCATTTAAAATAGAGAGTTAGATGTCATCTGCTTTCCTCTCTACATAGAAGTCGTTACCTGCTGGTTCTACAGCTGCTAGATTCACCATATGTGAACATGTAGGCTAAATATGATCAGAAATATGTCCCTCAAGTGCCCCCCTCCCCACCCCCCACCCCCCTAAAAATGTAATGCATGCTTCATTAGCTTGGTGCCTTTGATGATGCTTTGTGTGGTGATCACCCACCCACCAATTTTTCATGCTGTAAGCAGACATAATTTTTCCATTTTAAACATAACATAGTGCTGATGAGTGGTCTACTCCTATAGTGCTTAAAATAATGCATTTGCCATTTCATAGAAAAAAGTACAATAGGCATACAATTATACACTATTGATGAAATGGATGTGGACATGGATGTGACTTCTTTGAAAATCCTATTCATGAGAGAAAAAAATTAATTTCATCAACCTGACAGAACACATGGACCACAGAATAGAAACATTTTTTCCTCTGCTGGACTGCTGTATTTGGACAAACAGCAGAGTAGACTTGGCATATAACCTAGGCTCTTACAGTGATAAATAAGTACCCTTTCAGTACAAATACTGTATGTGAATGTAACACTAACTTAAATTCAAATCATAATGGCACAAACAACCAGACTTTATTGGACTTTATTGGTGTAGTGGCCACTCAATTAGTGGCTACTACACCAGCAGATTGTGTAATTTAGTTGTGAGTAAAAGTCAGGTAGCCTATCTAAGTATTTCATTCACCCACTTGGTCACTCCCACTGCTCTGGTGCATCTCAATTCCCAGTCTCACTCCCATGTACTTCTATTTGTTTGTTGTAGGAGGTTTGTGCATAGACAATATAGACTGCATACCATTTGGTATGTGGACTACCATTATGAAGCCGCAAAAAAGGACTGCATGCTCATACAGTAGCTACTAGTCAATCACAAGTATAACCACCCTAACTCCTATCCTGCTGACTTATTTTTGTAGTCAGAGGAGGCATCAGAAAGAAAGCAGGTTTAATTCACTTATGTATTGGCTTCCCTTTTCAGACCCAGAATTTACATTGGTTTTTTTTTAACATCGGCTCTATGGTAGTTTCCAGCCAATCATACTGCTTACAGCATGCCTTTACATGTCTCACTGGCTCTTAATCAACACATTCAACAAGGAAGCAGCTCTCAGGTCACAAGTCTGACAGGATGATAAGGTGGAGAAAGAAAATTACTAATCTGTGCAGGGAAGTAAATGGGAGTGTGTATTTCCTGTAAGGAATTCAAACTTCTAGCCACTAACCCACACATAAATCGCCTACATGCATTCCCCTTTTTGCAATACGGTCTGCAAAGTTTAACACACATCTAATTGGAATATGAACAAATTGACATACTGAAATACTGAATGCAGTTTTACATTTAAAACAAATAAGAAATCTTGCTTTGTAAATATCCGGGTAATTATTTTAGCTCAGCTGCTTTTTAAAGTGGTTTGGCTGGTTCTCTGACTGTGCCAGCACTGAAGACCAGAGGTTTTGTGGTGCATTTTTAGTAGAGCCTCAAATATCTGCTACAGTAACCTCCACTGATAAGGCAAGACGTTTCAGTGGCCTGTTTGCATTTTGCAGATGACCCCGCTACACTGAGGAGAGAAGAAGTGTGATTACAGAGCAGTGGAAGCACTCTTGATGAATGTGTGTGAGCTCTGATTGCTGCAGAAGGAAACACTTTCACGCCTACAGAATAAGAAACACCATTAAACTCACATTCTATTGGGAACTGTGTCCACAGCTAACAACATATCAAGTGGCTCAACACACCAGAGTAATGTTAAGAAGTTCTTTTTGCAGTTTAATCCAAGCTTTGTAAATGGAAACAAACAGCAGTTCCTCCTGAATTTGATTTTTTATAGCTCTAATTTCTTTAAGGTAATCATCACAGAGACATGTTGCTGTGATTCATAAAAGGGCAAAGCTTTTACCTGCCACAATTCACAGCTCCACCTCTTTACATTTTCAGCATGGGTGGCCCCAGTGGGAGTCGACCCATTATCACTGGTACTATAGCTAATGTTGTGATGTGCACTGAGCTATAGAGGCTCTGGAAAAGTTGAGAGCTTGATCTACAAAGCAATCTCTGCAAACAGTACAGATGTTTCACAGTATGGGTTATTCACAGTGGGGTTATTTCATAATGTCAATGAAAAGTCTTATAAAAGCTCACTTTACGTTTTACAGAAGGCAACAGGTGTCTGGAAATGAAAGTACTGATCTTTGATAACATTTTTCATGTCAGCTGTTTAGACAAAAAAAAAAAGAAGCATCTCTAATAATTCTGTGGTTAAAAAGTACATCCAGGGTGATGAAAGCCAGACTGTTAAAAGCATGCATCAAAAGCGTAAAGCTCCTTTCAGTTTCGCTTGTGTGTGTCACATGCCAGTGGAGCAATTTGAAAATTGTTGCAAATAGAAAAAAAAAATAAACAGCCACAAAGCAAATGCTGCTCTGTAAACGCAGAAGCTGCTAAGAGTGGAGGGAATCACAGAGTAATTCAACATATTATACCATACATTGCCAACAATGGCAGGTCAATACAGCAATTCTCCATACATTGCAAGACAATCATCTACATCGCAAAACCTTTGCAACTGACAAATAAACAGAGACAAAATAAAAGGATTTCATTAGTGAGCTTCATAGGCAGATTATTTTTACACATTTGGACAGTGCTAGGTTAATCATTTTTCCCTGTTTCCATTCTTTATGCTAAGTCACGATAAGCATTTCATCAGTCTCTTGACAGGAAAGTCGGTTTCCTCTAATATCCTCTAACAGACAGCAAAAGATGAATGCTGGACAGCTACACAGCTTTATTACTGCTGTAGTTCCCTGCTAAATTTTAGCTTGCCCTTCAAAAGAGGTTTCTGTGTCCTCCAGGAGGACTTTTACTCAATCTGTGACATTTCTTTGGCCAGTCATTCACTCAAAAGTCTGCCTACTTTGTCATTCTACTTGCACATAACACCTTTCCTAGCTGTGGCGTTTGATTTAAGGATAAACCTGTTTAAAACGTTCCCCCTCACTGTTTAGCTTGATGACGCTGACATTTTAATAAGCACCTTCTTGTTTCTTGGTCTTATTGTGCCACTGTTGCTCATTTTTAAAAGTTTTAGTTCTCTTGATAGATGTAGCTATCAGGTTAACCCTACTGCAATCCAGTGTATAAGTAATACGAATTAGAATGCCATTTTGATACTGTGTGGGATTTTTCTTTCTTGCTTTTGTATTAATTTCTTGCTTATTATCTTTGTATATATCATTGCTGTGGTGAGTAATAACTAAGTGAGCCGTAACACAAAGCCCAGTTCTCTCCGGGTACTCTGGCTTCCTCCCACAATCCAAAGACATGCATGGAGTTAGGTTAATTGTTGATTCTAAATTGACTGTAGGTGTGAATGTGAGCGTGGATGGTTGCCTGTCTCTCTGTGTTAGCTCTGCGACAGACTGGCGACCTGTCCAGGGTGTACCCTGCCTCTCACCCAGTGACAGCTGGGATAGGCTCCAGTCCCCCCGCAAATTGGATAAGTGTAAGAAAATGGATGGATGGATGATGGATGGATGGAAGGCATAAACCTTTCTGCTGTAAAAGTCGATGTGAGTCGATGCTGGTTGACTCGCTTTTCAAGCCAGCCACAAGTGGCCATTTGAGGAACTACAACTTCTGGCATTTCTCCACTGGCTTCAGTTTTCAGACACAGAAGTTGCTGATGCTTGTTACTCAGATATACACAGGTGCTGATTAGTATTTACACCAATTTCTTCCAGCCAGTCAATCAATGCGTCAGAATTGTAATTGTGTCTGGCCCACAGGCTGTTCTGGACATCGACAAAATGCCCAGATTATCAATCTGCCTCTGGTTCCTGATGTTTTCTTGAGCTTGCTCTAGTGGTCCATTAATGTGACTTGACAATGCAGCACTACCAGCAAGGTTGTGAGAATACCTGGCACATAGATTTCAAATCATCTTCTATGTAGCGCTAGCTCTGTGAATATTCTCCCCAAAGATCACTGGAAAAAAGAGCAGAACCTGTGAAAAAGGGGAAATGCTTGCGTTTTAGTCTCAATTACCTTTACTTAACACAAAGGAAGATTTTTGGCTTATTTTATGCTGATGAGAACACGAGCTGATTTAACTGCAACTCATCACTCCTCATTCAGGATGGGTGTGTCAAGCCACTGAGCTGCAGGGCACTCAACTGCCTGATCTGTGTGAGTGTGTGATGATGGATAATTAGTGGTTGGTTATAGTTACACAACCGTGTGATCAGAAAGAAATAAGATATTCAGCTGTATTAAACAGGGAGAAAACTCTGAGAGTGACAACATTTTATGGGGAGCTTGACATCATTCCTTGAAGTCGTGTTTTTTTTATTTTTTTTTTAAAGTAGAGAAAAAGTCACTTTATCCTTGACTCAGCATTATCTCTCGTAACATGTGAATGATTTGTTCTCCTCCTCTCTGTTTTACAGGTTTCCGTGGGAGTGCCGCCAATGCTCTCTACTTTCACTTTTGTGCCAGCAGTGCAGAGATTGCCAATTAAAAGCATTTTTACTGAGGAGGAGAGATCTGGAGCTCTGACAGAAAAACCAGATAAGGTACAGCAGCAGCACACACCCAGAAGATAGCAAAGCAATATTTTCAATAACTAATATTATCTTTAACATGGTTTGAATATAAAATATTTATCAAAATTTTTATGCCTGTTATTGGTGTTTGGTTGTGGTGTTGCTGCAGTCTCTGCATTGCGTACACCAACTTTCTCATGCTTCATATTTTGAGTAGTGAGTCATTAGTGCTGAAAAGAGCCTCCTCAACTGACTTGTTACATAAAAACTTCCTCCAGCTTATCCCAGAAGTTGAAGTAATCATGTTTTTGAAATTGCAGACTCAGTGTTAAAGACTAGAAGTTTAAATGTACCCTGACTGTCCCTATTTAAGACTGATAACAACATATACAGTAAGCACACCCCATGATTCAGTAGCTTGTAGAACCACCTTCAGCAGCAATAACTTGAAATAATTGCTTTCTATATGACTTTATCAGTGTCTCACATCATTGTGGAGGAATTTTGGCCCACTCTTCTTTACTACATTGCTTCAGTTCACTGAGATTTGTTTTTGCACATCTCTCTCAAGGTCCCACTACAGCATTTCTATCGGGTTGAGGTCTGGACTTTGACTGGGCCATTGCAACACTTTGATTCTTTTCTTTTTCAGCCATTCTGTTGTAGATTTGCTGCTGTGCTTAGGATCATTGTCCTGCTGCATGACCCAATTTTGGTCAACCTTTAGCTGTCAGACAGATGGCCTCACATTTTTTTTTAATTCAGATTTTTATTAATTTTCAATTTTCATAACAACCAAAACACAAAATAGCACACATTAAACATATTTCCAATCTGGGCAATCAAGAAAGATTAAAAAAAAGAAGTACCCAAGTACTAATAATGAAACAATAAAAATAAATTATGGGCTCTGTAAAACGTAGAAGCACAAAGGGAAAAGGGCAACTGTCCTTTAGGTTCTGTCCTTTATATAGTCCATAAAATCAGACCACGCTTCCTGAAACTTTCCTTGACAGTTATTAGTCCTTGCCACCAATGATTCAAAGGAAACAGTGTCCATCATCAGTGTGAACCATTCTGCAAACTCTGGTTTAGTCTGGCTTCTCCAATGGTGAAGAATAACCCGAGAGGCAATTATGAAGCCTGCCAAAGCTGGACCATACTGTTGTTTAGATATACCCAGAGGTAAAATAGTCCAATCTCTTAATAGGCACAGCCGAGGAGATTCTGGTAGAGGACTATGTAGCCACTCTCCACTACACTGAATTATTTATTTCCAAAAAGGTGAAACAAAAAAACAATCCCACAATAAATGAAGAAAAGTACCAATCGCAGATCCACATGTCCATCAAGAATTGTCAGGTGTCAGACCCATTCTGTGAAGTTTGACTGGCGTATAATAATACCTATGCACAATTTTATAATGAGTGAGTTTGCCCACTGTATCTCTGATTGACCACCCAACATTTTGATTGAGCCCTCCGAGGTCAATGCTTCTACTGGTCTCAAAGGGGCAGTAAGTTCCCTTTCTATTAGCATCCATACAGGTTGCTTAGTGTTCCCGTCAATCGAGTAATTGGCCAGTTTTGTGATTTCAAATGGCATCTCGTACAACTCAACATTTGGTAATCCTGGTAGACGGCCTCACATTTGACTCTAGAATACTTTGGTATACAGAGGAGTTCATGGTGGACTCAGTGACTGCAAGGTGCCCAGGTCCTGTGGCTGTAAAACAAGCCCAAACCCCCTCTCCACCACAGTGCTTGACAGTTGGTCTGAGGTGCTTGTGCTGATATGCTGTGTTTGATTTTTGCCAAACGTGGCCCTGTGCGTTATGGCCAAATATCTCCATTTTGGTCTCGTCCGTCCAAAGGACAATGACCCTCATTTAAAAACCGTGCATACACACAAATCTGTGCGTAAATCACATAATTGAATAAATTGATAAATATTTTCGTACCTGAATTTGTTCATAGTTTATAAGTCCCTGTGACAATGCATACAAACTACTACTACTACTACTAATAATAATAATAATAATAATTAATATTATTAGTATTAGTATTATTAGTAGTGTTATTATTGCCTTTTGGTCTTTTGGTTCACATTTTTCCTAAACCTCATAAGCCACAAAATGCTCAGAATTGCAATTAATTGCATGGAAAGAAAACAAACTACTAAATGGAAAGGTAGGTTTCAGCCTTTTAGTAAACATATTCCATTATCCCTTATCTCATCTCATCTCATCTCATCTTAGCTTACATTATTTTGTCTTTCATTAAAAATGACATATCATTGCTGGATGTCATCACTTAGATTCTAATTTCTTGGCACTATCCCACGGATGTTGGAGAATCTGGATTTTTTTTATTTTTTTTTTCTCATCTGGGGCTGACAGATCGCATGCTCCTTGTCCTCTACCAGTTTTCTTCTTTTTCATATCAACTTTGATTACAAACTTTTTCTTTACTTGAGCCACAGTGAGTGTCTCGGGGGAAGCGATATTCAGCACCCCTGTTATTTCAGCCTGAGTGTCGCTTTTTATTTATTTATTTATTTGTAAACTGTCATCACTCGCGTGGAAACTACATAATTTCTGGCTACCTCGTCGGACGTCCACTCCTGGGAAGAGAAACTGCCAAAACGTCTGCTTTTATAGAGGTGCTCACACTTGCTGATGATCAAGTAATCAAGTGCATTTGATTAGCAGCACCTGGCTGGTTCCTATTGAAACAATAAGGGTGTATTTAGTTTTTCACGACTCTATATCCTGACCTTATTATTTAAAACTTTGGCCATGTTTAATATGAGCTTCCACCACTGTAACATTATATACTGTATATATGACAGAAAGTAAAGAAAAGCATAATGGGTCTCTGTGCCTAAGTAACAGAGTGCTAAGGTAGCACTAATACAGCTAGCACTCATTTATCACCAGCTTTTTCTGCATAATGTTGCTTGGATGGAACCAATTGTAAAGATGTCAAACTAAGAATATAAGTTATATGGATAGAGTTTAAATGAGGAAATTATATTCTGGCACACCCAGTGTCAGACTGGACCACTGCTTCTTCTTACTCTGTCATGGTTAGTGTAATACTCTCTTCACTGAGTCATAATGTGTTACTTTTTTTTTCGCTACAGAATCAGATGTTGCCACCGTCATGGGTCCATCTCAAGCCAAGCCAAGCCACCGCCGCCACATCCACCTCAAGGACTACCGCTACCAGCCAGAATCAACAGAGCCTCCAGACACCTCCATGTTTCACACTCCCCAGACGTCTCATGTAGGCTCCACAGACAGCTTTACAGGAAAACGAGCAACACATGTAATTTTATTCACTTCCTCTTTGCTCTCCATGGGTAGCTGTAAAACCTGTGCCTTACAACATAATGAAGGTGAGCTTTGTTGGATTTATGTGGTACAACCAGATGACTGAGGTTTACTCTGTTACACTGGCTCTCTTTTCATACTGTACATTGTATTCATTTTCTTTTCTTTTTTTTTTTTTTTTACTTTTATGCA
>VUQI01000560.1:0-12399 GCA_015106735.1 Paratilapia polleni | reverse complement strand
TTTTCATTGTTTTCTTTTTTTTTTTTTTTTTTTTTTTTTTACATTTAAGCACAAATAGTAGCAGTGATAAAGAAAATTCACAGTAACACAAACATTTACTGTGGTGTGATAACACTATAAATTTTCTAAGTATATCTAATACATCTTGAATTCTCAGAAGTGTTTCATATTAAAGGAGCTAAATAAATACCAAAGATGTTGTACAGTCAGGAGATGGCTACAACAGGATCTCATTGCAGTCCTGCAATGATTCATTTCCCCCAAAATAGTTAAATTTGAATGGGAAAGACTGAAATTTAATGCAATGTGCCACCAAAATTTCAAGGTTGAATTCTTTAGTGAACTCAGTTAAAACAATGGCATGTTAAAGTCTGATATGTGATTGCTGATACCTAAGTGCTTTTATACTCTTGAAATTGATTGTCATAAAAACAAGCCAAAGCTCTTAAAGTCTCATTTTAATTAAAAGCATTGTTGCGTTTTTGGAACGGCACATATCTCATAGCTACAGACACACACACACCACTATATGTTATAGCTAAGATGATGATACATATATTTTTTTGTATTTCTTACCATGCCACTTTTCTCTTTTACCTTACAGTAGAAATGAACAATGCTGTTCATGCTCTGTGATCACATTTATTTGGAATGATATGATTAGTTGTTCTTTGAGGCTCACTGAGCTGATAAGACAGCACTGAATAAGCTGCAGTACCTCGTTTTGTCTCCTCTTGGTATTCTTCACCAGTGTTAGGACTTTGATGGGTTCTAAACGTGTTAATTTTAGAGCAGAGCATTAGAACTTTTTGTGCCATTTTTGAAGACGACGGTATGGGGATGTTTCTCTCCAGGACTGCCGTTGGACGTTCACCTGTATCTGCGTGAAACCAACTATAATTGTTTTAATTATAAATCTGAACCAGCAGTAAGAATGCATATTGTGTAGATGTAACAGCATCAGCAGCAATCATTTTGTCTTTTCTAACCTCAACATTAATCCTTGGAAGTGCACTGGTTACTTTGGTGTTGAATATCAGGAATTTTGTATCAAATTTTTATATTTCAAAATAAATAAGAAAGGGTAGTTACACATTTGCAAGTGAGGACTTTCAGGCATGTAGGGACTGAAAGCGTTTAGATCAAGTGTGCCTTAATGGAGTTTTGTACTGCTTTTGAAGCAGCCAAGACCAGGTTTGGTAGTATTTTTGACATGTAAAATTCACTTGGATTTGACCCAGAAGTGACTGCTATCCTGTTCATCTGCTGTCTAAGTTACACAAGGTGAAAAAAAATGAAGGATGTTGACACGTAAGAAATCTGAGAGAGGTCAACATGTGCAGAACTTGTTGGGGAGATAATCTGACTGAAGACTGATTAAAGCTTGTTTTTTTTGCTGAGTGGATTCATTATTAACAAAGCAATAATAGAAATGTGTAATTGAGTAACTTTGTGAAACTAACTGATTGGATTTTTCTTTTCTAGATTTGTCTGTGTAATTTAGTTCAGTAAGTCACTTTTATAAATGTTAATATTGTGCCCATGTTCAGGATTTTCAGTGTTTTTAATATTGTAGAATAGAAAGGGCCTTTTTTCTAAATATTAGATAAGCTTGCCTTCAACTTAAAAATGAATTATATACAAATCAAAATATCAGTTTTATTGTTTCACCAGATATCTTATTCCACCAATACTCTATGCTGTAATTCCCCTGCCACATTTGTTCAATTTGAACCATTTGTGCTTAGTTAGGTAAAATATACCCAAGTGCTTTTATACTTTTGTCTGTGTGCTTTTACGACATTGCTGTTTGTCTTTGTGCATTTTCTTTAGTTTTGTTTTACAGTTGCTTCGGGGTTAAACTGAGGTTTTTGAAGCTTAAAGCAAACCTTATAATTGAAGAATAATCAGAAGTGTTTTGGAGCTATGTTTGCATGTTGTTGAAGAGAGATACTGTATATGTAGGCTAGTTACTTAGCTCTGTAATACAGCAAATCACATGACCACCAAAAGTTGTTTTGTTCTAACATATTTTTTAGTTCTTCAGTTGAAATAAATGTTTCCCTTGGTGTAGCGTTTTGGTGTTATTCATATCCAGATATTCTGAAGTAGTCAGAAATGTTTTGTCGGGGAATGAAAAATGGTGCTTGAAAGGAAGGAGACCTTTTAAAATAACAGCATCTCTCGAACCAATAGATATAAAGTAAAGTCCAGCTGATTTATGAGTGGGCTGATATTGTTGGCTGATATCAGCTCTTTGCTGATCTATCGGTATCGGAATTAGCCAATAAATGAAAATTTAAAAAGTAAAGAAGAGATGGGAGAAACACCCTTCAGCCATGTTATGAATGTTGGCATTTCATAGTTTGTCCACCAGAGGGCACTCTGCAGCTTACCTGTTGGCAACAGGTGTTTGGAGCCCCACAAACACAACAACCAGCTGATCCGAGCAGAGTCAAGAGTAAATGAGTAAATAAATAACTACACATAACAGATGTTAAGGAAATCTGTTTATGTTTCATGTGTCTGAAAGAAAAAAATTACCAGCTGATATATCAGATTTTTAAATCACTGAATATCGGTATCGGTCTTAAAAATCCTATATCTGTCGTGCTCTAAAGTCAAGGTCTATGATCTGAAATGTACAATATCAAATAAGATTTTTTTTTTTAAGTTGTAGGTGACTTAATATTTAATTTCCATATAGAATGGAGACTCAGAATTCACATATTTGTAAAGCAGTGAGCAAATTGCAGTTTGATAGTGTCTCTGAACACTGCATGCCTCAGAGTAAATGCCCACACACTGAGTTTGTGACACAGCTTTCTATTACGAATATGAAATCTCTCAGCAACCCTTTAATACTGACAGGACAAATATATTTGTTCAGAAATAGTTTTAAGTATTTAAACCTCTAGACATTATATGTGGGGCCATCCTATGGGATAAGTGGGGCTGAATAATGGACCAGTCTGGCACTGATGAATCAGGGAATTTATCTGTATAAATGGGATAAAGACCTTGGCACGGTGGCAAAACCACCAAATGCCAGCTCATTAGAATAACAAAAGATGGAGTCTCGTGACCTTAGGTTGAAGTTTATAAAGCAGTTGTGGGTCTTTGTGTATAGGTAGCATTATACTGTTTAATGTCGCTTTCATAATTTTTCCAATTTTCCAATTTACTTTACCTACTTTAAAACTGACAGTAAACTTTCAGATGTGTGTAATATTGACTGCTGTGCACAATGTTAAAAAGCTTCCTCAACATCACATGTACAAAAATAGATTCTGTAGCCCAGAAACAGCAAGATCCCTGTTCAAGCTCTGTGCTGGGGAGCAAACTACACCACTACACAGTCTCTCAGCCTCTGAGTCAATAAAGAAAACAGTATTCACTAAGCTTCTTTACTAATCAATAATTTATCATTGTTACTGTTGGGCCCACACAAGAAAGCACACAGTAGCTTTGATTTGGATTCAATCCATTATTTAAGTATATAAACCATTATGTATACAATGTGTGCTGAGTATTGTGTATGTTGTGTATATATACTGCCATATATTTTATTAATAATATCAATTAACAAAAAGTACTACATAAATAACAGTTTTACATGTATGTAAAAATGTCAGATGACAATAGAAAATACAAGCAATAATGCTAATGTCTGTTTAATTGAATGTTTTTGCAAAGCTGCCTCAACACAAAGTTTTTCATGGATGCAGTTAAGATGTGAACCATATCAAATGGTAGGGCTGCACAATTAATCAAATTTTAATCGCGATCATGATTTTGGCTTCCCACAATTAAATGAACACGATCGCGCAATATTTAAAATGCATGGTCTGCCAATTAAAATGCACCTGACCATGTTCCTGCATGTTCCAATCACAGCTGTTCCCTGCTCGATACAGCTTTAAGCTTCCTGGACTAGTCTATATGAGTAACACTACGTTAAAAGACAGATATACAACAAAATTCAAATGTCTGGCACGGCAGAAGGTGAAGAGCTTGTCCCTCGAAGCCAGTCATCATCCATTGTTTTCACTTCAAATTTACTACAAGTGATGTTAACCAAGAATAAATCATATGTAGAGTTGTCTGCACTGCAAAGCAACACAACTGACTTATTCAACTGCCTGAAAAAACACCACAAACCTGCAGTACAATTAACGCATGAAAGCCATTAAAAACAATGCAAAGTGAATCGTCCAACCCCAACTCAAACGTCTGTAAAAGTGAGGCTGTAGAGCGCGTTTGGATATCCATCCAGCTCACAAAGACACACTGAACTCACCAACGCAATCGCATTTCATTTGGCCAAAGATAAGTGTCCATTAAACACGGTGAATAACGGATGTTTCAGGAAAATGGTCAACATACCGGACAAAAAATATGTTATCCCTCGGCACAATTATTTTTCCAAAGTGGCAATACCTGTGCTGTATGCAAAATGTCGCAGGGGAAAAGGAGAGGGCTCTCACAGCTGTACTTTGCTATGAGTTTTATTCACATCCATCACAATGAATGGAGTGAAAGACTTGATGTTATTTGTCTGCAAAGACTAATTAATAAATATTAACAGGAATTTAGTGCAGTGTAAAGGTGAAAGTAGTGCCCTGATGACTTAATTTTGTGTCAGGTTTTGTTGCAGTTTTTTTTTATATACATATTTTGTGTTTTTCTTCTAAGAGATGCACTGAATTTAGGTGAAATTTTTTTTTTTATTTTGATGCAAAGATTTGGACAGATATGAAAAATGTGAAAGCAGTGTTGACATGAAATGCAATAAAAACATTTTTGTTAGTAATATCAATGAATAATTGTGACAAATGATCGTGAGCTAAATATTGATCAAAATAATTGTGATTATCATTTTGGCCATTATTATGTAGTCCTACCCAATGGTATGTTCTAGTGTTTCTGATATCATCAATTTTAGACATGGATTATCTTAGGCCCTATATGGAGTAGTACAAGGCAGTGGTTACTGTGACTCCATAAAAACACACAGTAAGTATCAGCATTGAAATACATGCAAAGAAGTCTTTGAAAGCTGTATTTAGGCACTGCAGTGCTGTAAGCTAAATATCAGTAAGCAACACCAATGTCAGTGCTAACATGCTGATGTTAATGTTAATGCAAACACAAATTCTAAGCATGTTCTCCATTTCAGTATTCTGCTTTAGTGTACTTACATTTGCTTTTAGCACTACAGTTTGTTACATTTCAGTCAGAGCCACAATGGTTACTGGTTCTATGACACTGCTAGTATGGCTGGGTAAAAAAAAAAAAATCAAGATAGGTTTAATTGCCCTTAAACAAGATTATACAGCAGATTGCTTTCATCTCTTTGTTATAGAAAATATTGATAAAATTGCAGAAAAGCACAACCAGCCTTTGGTATAAACTTTGGACCCCGCAGTCACCCGAGATCCCTGGATGATAAAATTCCTTATTATTTTTTGTCATTAATTCATTAATTTAATGGGTCAAGAGGGGGTTATGCCTAGGACCTGAAAAAGACTTGTCCGGCCCTGCCATTTATAGAGTTAGGAATCTTTTTGAATGAGAAGAACACAAATAGCGGCTGTTGTTTTGCTGATACTGTGCGCAGTGACCCGTGGGTCACTAGCATACTGTGGTGTTTTGATCAATAGTGATGAACGTGTGAAAAGTGGACAACAATAACTCATCGCCACACTGCCGTGCGTCGCTATACATAAACAGATTTGTTTTATAAAACCTATTTGGATGACAATACTTTATGCTGTGCCATCACACAGCTACTTTATATAAAAGGACAGCGGCACAGAGGGCCTCTGTTGAGCATCAGTCAGGCCCCCACTAAAATGACAATGGGAAAGGTAAGTTTATTATGTACTGAAAATACAGAATTGAAAAATAAAAAACCCTGTTAACCTTCAGATTAATATTTGAACACAATAAGAGTTAATAATTATTCAATTCTGGGACATACATTTGCAGATCATATTCTACGAGGACAGAAATTTCCAGGGTCGGCACCATGAGTGCATGAGCGACTGTGCTGACCTGCACCCCTACTTCAACCGCTGCAACTCCATCCGGGTGGAGAGCGGCTGTTTCATGGTTTATGACAGACCTCACTATCTGGGCCACCAGTACTTCCTGCGCAGGGGGGAGTACTCCGACAACCAGCGCATGATCGGAATCAATGACTGCATTCGCTCCTGCCGCATGATTCCCATGGTAAGCATAAGATTGTATTAAAGAGGCAACGAGTTAATATTATTTACAAGTGGGCCCACTGAATTATTGAATTATTGCAGTACAAAAGCAAGGTCAGAGAAACAAAACGTATTTGTTTTCAATAAAGTCAAATTGAGCAGCAAAACAGAAGAAACAAAAGTAAAATAAAAGCTATAAAACATCATCTAAATATTCTCAATACCAATGTCGTCATCCTTTAACATACTTATTGTTCATACTGCATCAGTACATAGAAGCTGAAACACAAACTTTGTTAGAAAAAAAAAACTGCCATTAACAGAAAAAAGGAAATCAAATTTACATAGAACATTTTAGAACATAAGTCCTTGACAACTCATGTTTGACTAAAACCTGCACCATATTAGGTTTACAACATCAGGTCAACTCAGGAGTTGCTAGGTTCATCTGGTAGTCCTTGTACCGCAAAAGAAACATAAGGTTGAGGAGGATCTTTTGGTTACAAATGTTTTTTGCAAACCATTGTTGGTTGGACATGTTCATGGTGTCCGACTAATAAATGTTGTTCTCTCTGCAGCACCGTGGCTCCTACAAAATAAGATTGTATGAGCGTCCAGATATGGCCGGCCAAATGCAGGAGGTCAGCGAAGATTGCCCCAACGTCCAGGACCGCCTCCGTATGTCTGACATTAACTCGTGCAATGTGGTAGATGGCCACTGGCTGCTGTACGACCAGCCCAACTACAGGGGGAGGACCTACTACCTGAGACCAGGCGAATACCGCAGATATAGTGACTGGGGCGGTGCGAGTCCAAGGATCGGCTCACTCAGGCGAATCACCGACTTTAATTAAAACCTTGTGAACCTTGTTCCTCTGTCTGTTCTCAATAAACATGCTGGGCTTAAGCGGTGTTTGTGTATCTCTGTATCCAAAAGAAGGTGTTATGTTTCAATATGGCATTTATAGTTTTATCTGATGTTCTATTCCCTTTCCTTAACATTTGATCTACTCTTTGTCTGACAGAAAAAGTTTGTTTTGACTCTCTGCTCTGACCTCTTGCATGCTGCTTTCTCCACAAGTAATAAGAAGCAAACTATTCTTAAAGATTCGAAACTCCTCTAAAAAGTTCAAGCAAACAGAAAAAAGGAAAACCGTTGACAGCACACTGGTCTTTAGTTCAGTTTATTGATGGTACTTTTTAAATAATACTTCACATAAAATGTCTCATATAGTGATGCGTCTGATGGATCCAACTCTGGGACTTGTGCTTCCCCACTCATGAAACCTCCTGTATTCACCAGGGCGTATCAGGTATTGGCGTCCCCTGTAATGGGGATGTTCATAGAAAATCCAGTAGCCATCCATTACGTTGCAGGAGTAGATGTCGTTGAGATGGAAGCGTTCATACAGGGAGGGGCAGTCATCAGTCAGCTCGATCATCTGTCCTCCGAATTCTGGGCGTTCATAGATCATCATTTTGTGAGAGCCTTGGTGCTGCAGAAATGACGATGTGATTTAGTGGAAATGTATAATATAAAAAGTTTGAACCTGTCCAACTAAGACTTACCATAGGGATCATACGACAGGATCGCACACAGTCATTGAATCCCATCCAGCGCTGGTAGTCTGGATAGTCGCCCTTCCTCAGGAAGTACTGGTAGCCCATGTAGTTGGGTCTCTCATAGACCATCCAGTTACCACTGTCCACTCTGATGGAGTTGCAGCGGCTAAAGTGGGAATGTAGGTCAGAGCACTCACTGCTGCACTCATAAGAGCGACCTTCAAAGTTCCTGTCCTCATAGAAAATGATCTGAAGAACAAATTTTATTCAGGGATTTTTGAAAAATAGATAAACGTTGCATTAAATTAAGGAGATTTTGCTAAATATACCACGTGTTTCCGCTTCACTAGTTTTGGCTGAGTAGTCCATACAGGTATGCAAAGCCACAAAAGAGAACCGCAAAAAAAGCAGCCTTACCTTACCCATTGTGTCGGCTAACTTTTGTCACACTGTAGCGGCAGCCGTGGGCTCCAGGCTGCCTTTATAACCCATGGATGACCTGTGTCATTGTGATTCAAAACAATGACTGGGCTCGTCAGCTTTTTCACATAGAACATTTTTTTTTCTTTTGATTTGTTTTGTGAGGTCTACAATGCAAATCAGCTGTTTTTTTCTGAGCTGAAGTTGTCCCCTTGCATTTGTTTGATGACCTACACATATAATTTCAAAAATGATCACTAAATCTAAAAACATATATAGTGATTGAACTGAAATGGTAGATGTAGATATTGATCGATGTTTGTTTTCCAACACAAATTTACATAGATCTTTATGTGGATTACAGTAAACATCTTACATTACATAAAATTTTTATTGATGTTTATGCAAATGGCAAAGTAGCTTACCACAAAGATGATACAAGATGATTAAGATTCACATTTGTATTGTAAAAACTATAAAAGCTGCAGTAAATATATTTAACATGGTGCTACTTTCAACAACCACTGCCTTGCCTGTGTGCAAAGTGGCAATGACCTCTTTTAAGCCTAACAATTCAAGCCCTGTTGTTTTATGTCAGCAAAACAACTTGTTTGTTCAGTTTTGCTTTTGTTTGGTTCATATCACCTTATTCTGATATTGTGCATGGACCAACCTCTAGAATGTAATTTCAATACAGTCTGTACTTGAACGGTTTAATACAACAGAGCTGCTCAACTAAGAGCAGTGACAGCATCAAGTATAAACTGCTATTAATTACACATCCATATAGTTAAGTCTGAGTGTGTTGTAAGGATTATATGTTTTCTGTGCTTATTATAATCCGTAAATGGGCAGCTTTAAAAGACCAGTTAAAGTATTTTTAACTATTTAGTATTTAGTATTATTTACATACTAACCCATGTGGTATCTGTTATGCAGTTTAGAAATTGCTCGAGCCATCATGCCAAAGTAGATTTACAAGCATGTACATATTGACCCATGCATGTATGCTGCACAGTGCACATTTTAAATACCTTAGGCTTGTTGTGATTTTGAATTCCTTCATATGTAGTCAAACTCTATATAAAGTTGTAAAGTCTATAAACTACATGTCGGCAAAGTCGTACTGCAAAAAAACCCCAAAAAAACACATTTGCCAAAAGTGTAACAATTGGTCTTATTCAGATATTAGGGGTTGGTTTTGGAGACACTGACCATGTGTTGTAACATGCTCAGTCAGTTTGCTGTCATCACTCTACTGTAAACCCATTTTTGAAGTTATTTGTATAACTCTGTCAGTATTAAATTGATCTACCAGAATTTATCACTTATAATTTTTTTTTCTTAGTTTTTGCAAACCAAAAAAAAAAAAAAAAAATAATATAATTTTAAAAAAAAAAAAAAAAAAAAAAAAAAAATTGTAGCTGCCATTTTCTTTATGTATATATTGACCTTTACTTCTAACAGATCTGAGTTTATAGCTTTTTAACATTGCTGGCACCCTAACCTTAAGCGGATATGAATACAATTTACCTTGACCTTGTAAATTCACCCCCCCCCCTTTCTAAAACTCTAATAGCGAGGGTTGCAAAAGTTTGCTCTGCACCAGCAAAGTGCTCCTGATGTTTCTTCACTTGTCTGTGACAGTTTGGCATTTTTACTACTTGCTAAAATGAAAATAGAAGCACAAATGGAGCTCTGGCTGTAAGCAGCCCCACCCAAACCTTCTGTTTGTAAAGGTAAGCCAATCAGAAGAAAGTGGGCCTAAAGATAGAGGAGCTAAAACAGCTCCTCTCTACTTAAACTGAGGGGCTGCACTACAGCCCAGGACATGATAAATTATAGAGGATTATTTTGAACTGTGAATCGTGCAAAGCTACTACTGCAAACACCAAGAATAAAAATGTGGATCTAGAAATGAGCATCATAGGTCCACTTTAATTACGTAGGAGTGTTAGAGCCTGACTCATTTGCATGCAAAAGTTAGATTTTTATGACTATTACAAAAGCTTTGCTTCAACACTCTTAAAGCCAATATGTTCAAAATTTATGATAGGTTTTCTTCTTCCTCTGCATAACGCTTCTTCAAGTATTCTTTTAAGATCATATTCTATAACGATCATCCACTCACTCAAAATTCAAACATATGTTTGAAACCAGTGTTTATTATCAGAGTAACACTCATAGTGATTATTTAATGTATATTAGCTTCGAACTCTCATACCCTAACCAGCTAGAGTGTTGATTATTCTACAGAACCATATTGAATACTGCAATTCTAATCCGTATACAAACACATTGATATGGATGCGAAGGTTTACATCACATTTAAAATTTAATTGACAGGTAAACATAAAATGTAGGCAGGGATTTTGATAAAAATATCCACTAGTCGGTTGCACAGCGGTAGCTGAACATCAGGTGACAGGTAAAATGATTAGTGGGAGACTATTCCTGCGGATTTCACCATCTGCCATCATTTCTGCAATTTGACAAGAGATGAGGAGACCGTTGTTTCAGCCTAATCCCCCCTTCTGTCAGCAAAGCTTTAAGGATAGTAAGAGCTGAGTGCGCACGTATGTGTGTGTTTTCTGCAACTGCCATCGAAGCTTTATGTTTGAAAAACAAGTAATTCTGCACACTTGCTCTGCCAGCAGTGCTGGGCAGGTCTACATCTCGCAGACTACATTTACTTCCAACGCTGTGCTTGACATTTAATTCTAATTATTCTGTATGTGAGGAGGGCTCTCAGGGTTGATGACGTTTGTCTTTTTCCTGGCTTAAGATGTGTTTGTTATATGCTTCAACCAAATTCGAAATGAAACCTCTTGTTTCATTTAGACACACGTTTAACCTTCACCGTGCCTATCTAAATTCATAAATAGAAGGCATTGGTAAAGAACAAAGACTGTATTAAATGAAGCAGAAGGTAATTGGATGTTAGCACCCCTCTTTCTCTCCTAACTTCAAGTTGTCAAAGTTTTTTGTTTTTTTTTTTTTGTTTACATACAAAGATTACTTTGCAAGACATTGTCATCATAAACAAATTCCTAGCTTTATTTCAATGTGTATGTTGTGTTGTATTACAAGGACCCCTTGTGTTAGACTCCTGGCATGACATCAGTTACCAGTAGTGCAGCAGAGTTTGGATCATTACAGTCATGTGAAAAAGTCCACCCTTACTGCTTCCATAGGAATTAAGAGGGTAAGTAGCAGCCAGGTGCTGCTAATAAAATGCACTTGATTAACCGACCATCAGCAAACGTGAGCGCCCCTGTAAAAGCAGAAGTTTTGGCAGTTTGCTGGTCTGGAGCATTCAGGTGTGTGTTAACACAATGCCATGGAGGAAAGACATCAGCAATGATGTTAGAGAAGCAATTGTTCCTGCCCATCATCTGGGAAGGGTTATAAGGCCATTTCCAAACAATTTGAAGTCCATCATTCTACAGTGAGAAAGATTATTCACAAGTGGAAAACATTCAAGACAGCTGCCAATTTTCCCACGAGTGGATGTTTCAGCAAATTCACCCCAAGGTCAGACCGCGCAATGCTCAGAGAATCTTCAAAAAGCCCAAGAGCTACATCTCAGACTCTACAGGCCTCAGTTAGCATGTTAAATGTTAAAGTTCATGACAGTACAATTAGAAAAAGACTGAACAAGTATGGCTTGTGTGGAAGGGTTGCCAGGAGAAAGCCTCTTCTCTCTTAAAAAACAAACAAACAAAAAACAAACAAACAAACAAACATGGCAGCACAGCTTAGGTTTGCAAAGTTGCATCTAAACAACCCTCAAGACTTCTGGAACAGACAAGACCAAAGTGGAGATGTTTGGCCATAATGGACAGCACCACATTTGGAGAAAACCAGACACAGCATATCAGCACAAACACCTCAAAACAACTGGTGGAGAGGTGATGATTTGGGCCATTTTTGCAGCCACAGGACCTGGGCACCCTGCAGTTCTTGAGTCAGTCATGAACTCCTCTGTATAACGAAGTATTCTAGAGTCAAATGTGAGGCCATCTGTCTGACAGCTAAAGCTTGGCTGAAACTCTGTCATGCAACAGGAAAATGATCACAATCACAGCAGCAAATCTACAACAGAATGACTGAAAAAGAAAAGAATCAAGGTGCTGCAGTGGCCCAGTCAAAGTCCAGACCTCAATCTGATTGAAATGCTGTGGTGGGACCTTAAGAGAGCTGT
>VUQI01000559.1:0-19880 GCA_015106735.1 Paratilapia polleni | reverse complement strand
CTCCTTGCATACAGCGTCCTCAGCAGCCCAGAGTTCGTTTGTTGTTTAACGTTGTGTGAGTGCTGGTTTGGGAGATAATGTGAGCCAGGACCCAGTTTAAAGGACAATGCTCCAGGGCGTTCCCTGCCTCTTGCACGCACCCCTCCCCTCACCCCCCCTCCTTCTCCTTTTCCACTCTCTCTCTCTCTCTCTCTCTCTACAGATAGATTACTTTATAAATAATAATAAAAAAGTAATTAATTCTCTCAACTTCTGAGCCCTCCAGCCTGTGGCAAAGTGAGTGGGGAAGTGTAAATGGATACAATGTGCATCCTTTCAGATAAATAAATAGCACACTTGAGACAAAAAGAGGCCCTTTCAAACCCCCCTAATTTCTTCAACAGTCAAGTTACATTTTTTTTTTTGTTTGCGTGAATGTTTGACGAGTTGTTCTTTGTTGGATTTCTCTCTAGAATAAAACAACACGACAGAGACACAGCCGAAACACTGCAAGTGATACAAGAAAAAAAAACACAATGAGAGAAAAGAAACTCAGTAAATAAAGAGAATACAAAAATGCTGCAATAACAGAGTTTTTTTGAATCTATAATAATTTTTATCACATCATAAAAATCCATATTATTCCACTTTTAACTATTTAATTTTAATATCTTGTGCAATAGTGAACTGTAGAGCATTTCTGTCTCCTTATACTTTGCATTCACAAAAATCACATTACAATTGTCGCAGTTGTCACTGCTGCACCCAATCATAATAAGAGTGCACTCTTGCACTGGATTAAAACAACACAAATTCACAAGTGTAAAGTGAGGAAATGGAGTGCTGAGAATATGATAGCCTATAGAAAGAAGGCGAGGGGGGCAGAAGAGAGAGTGATATAGCGTGAGTGAGAGGAGAGTGGAGGCTTTGGGAAGTACAAAGACTCCTGTAGGACTGCACTGGCCTGAGGGCTAGCCTGCCTGGAGAGCTGATAGGAGCCCCTTCTGTTCCATTCCCAGCGCCAGCGCCAACACACCCCACTCCACAAATACTCTTAATCTGCGCAATACTGGATTAGTTCCTCTGTCACCGATACCTCCCCGTTCTGCCCAAATCAAAATGCCCCCAAGATGTACCTTTAAGTTAGGCAGAGGTCACCGGGGCAGACAGGGAAAAATGAGCACTCCAAATGTCTGTAAGTTATCTGAGTGGTGCAGAATAGCATTGTGCACCTTAGCAGATCTGCCTGGCTGATACTCGCTCCAGCCAAGAACGATTAAAGATCCACAGTGATGACACTGAATTTCAGATCAATATTTGAAGGCCAGTCCTGAGGGTGTGATTACAGGAAGAGAATAGTGTTTAATTCTGTAACCCAGAAGTTGTTCAGAGTCTGGAAAGTGTCTGACTTTGGAAACAGTCAAAATATGAAAGAAAACCTTAACTATATATAGATATATGTATATTTAACAATATATATAATTATATTATATATAGAAAGAACAGACAGACTTAGTCTGTTAGCTTGTTAAATGAAAACATAATTTTAATTACCTCAAATCCTCTAAAATCCTAATCAAACACTTAATAACCTGAAACCAAACAAAAATGAAGGAAATAAATAACAAATGAAAATATCAGGGACCCCCCCTTCCCAAGTCAGTCGACTCCTGCCCGCACAGCGTCCCGCCCTTCCCCCATCCCTCACATGAGAAGGCCGGCCCAGCGGGCAGTAAGGCCCCTCATCTGAGCAGACAAAATGACTATTTAAAAATAACAGTGATTGCATAAATTGAATTAAAGCGTTTTGGTCACGGTGGAGGTGGCGCGAGGGGTGGTGTGGGGCCGCAGCAGAAAGCCAGGATGGTGGCAGGCAGCAGATGACGGGCTCAGGCCTGCATGCCACTGCGTTAATTGGCCGCGGCACATTAATAAAAACTGAAAAGTGTCTTCCACTAGTGCCATAGGATGAAGAGACAGAAGCAGAGTGAGAGGTAAAATGGGAGGAAGGGCGAGGGGGAGGGCTTTGGTGCTGGAGGGAGAGAAATGGGCCTTTGAAGAATGTAATGCATATGGGGGGTTGGGGTGGGGTGCTAATTGTGTTCAATTAAGTGGCTGATTGGCACTGACAGAATGTGGGCATTGACATGTCAGGCACAGATGAGGACGATTAGCGGGCACTGGAACAAGCTGTCACTCCTCACAACATGTTAGCCATTCTGTGCTCGTGTCTCCTCTCTCTGCGCTCCATGAAGTTGTTCACACGTACAAAGGAAGCTTAAAAAAGTGGAAATGGAATAAAACTCATATTTATTTTAGGGCTAGCCATGCTCCCTCTGTGTTTCTGCAAATTTCCATTAAGCTAAATGCTCCTAGTCCACTTTTGCTCATGGCAGTGTTAGCGTTCCAGAAACCACAGCTGCTCAAGCTGGAGGAAGGACCCCCCCGCTACCCAAACATGACCAGTATAAGCTATAAACTTGGCCCCGCACTAACCAGAGGTTAATATGCCGTCTATTGGGCTGCAATTGGAGAACGTGTGGGGAGCAATCCTCTATTCTCTGCTAGTGATATGCTTGAGTAACTATGGGATGGATTCAGCCACTGGGAACAAGAGAGGCCCCTTCTAAGCGGGCACACACATGCACACAGACTTCAGCTCGCCGCACCTTGCACCAACGCCTCTTCTAAATTAAACGGCAGATTTTCTGATTCCAGGAGAGTGGTTTCAGCAAGGCAGGGCCTGTGTGTGTGTTAGAGAGAGAGAGAGAGAGAGAGAGAGAGAAGCTCCAGGAGGAAAGCGAGGCGGATCGAGGGAGTGAAGGAGAGGGAGGAAGAAGAGGTGGGGGAGGAGGAGGAGGAGTGTGTGTGTGTGTGTGTGTGTGTGTGTGGGGGGGGGTGTTTGCTGAAAACAGCAGGGGCCAGGTCTGGTGAAAAATGTCAGGTCAAATTGTTCTTGACAGTGTTAATATCTGCACCTCATAGCCATAATTACATGTAAATAAATAGTGAAATAGCTCTCAGCTGGAGACTGAAAGGGGAGAGCTGCTGCATGAGACAACCAGCTGAGGACCCAACAACCTCCCATATTCTCATCTTATTGTCTGGAGGTAGAGAGGAGTGAGAGACAGAGATACACATGCAATGATGCTTATTTTTACTAAGTTTTTCTTCTTTGCAAAAACCCCAAAAACTGAGTACTAAATAAACTTTGCAAAGGGGTCACGAGAATGATTTCACAGTGGCGGCGAAGGTTAGCGGACAGAGAGAGAGAGAGTCAATAAACCAATGAGGGACACGGAGAAAGAAACAGAAAGAAAGAGGGACAGAATGGGTGAGAGGAAAAAGAAAAAGTCAGCTAGTATTAATCACAGCTATGCACCTGTCAGAGTGGCATCTGGAACTAAAAGGAACCACATGCAGCTAGACAACATCCCGAACCTCTGGCTAATAGGGCAGGTTCACAGCAAACTAGCCTTCCTTCTTCCCGAGCCATCCCATGACCCCCTGAACCCTGACCCTTCCCCCTTAAGAGACAGGTCACCCAGCATATGCCTCACAGACGCTTCACCTGTGAAGCACCCCGTTACTGCAGACTGCCTATCACTGGCTAGTTATTATTATTATTATTATTATTAAGGTACAAATCACCTCCAAACTGTCTATGCATGAGGTAGGAAATCCCCGCAGATGAGCATGTGACACTGCGTATGCCTGTGTGTAATAGGTATTTTAGATAGTATCGATATTTGTGCCTATACTTTCATAAAGGCAGTAGCACTCTCCACCTTATAGGCATTTCAACTGCGTGGGACACACAGCATGTGAATCAGTCTCAGTCATTTTCCTCCTTAAATCCCCATCTTCTAGGATTTACTGAAATTCATATTGGCTGCCTCTGCAAGATAAATGTAAATCACATTCCCTTATATTTACTATTTATCAGGATGCAGCAGCTCACTTTCAGCAGGAAATATCTCTCACCCGCACACAAACACCCTTGCATTTAAATAGCATTTTTATTGTCCGCCATAGCCTTTCATCTGGGCGTAGGGAGAAGAGCTGCCTCTCCAGGGGAGAGAGTTGGAGCAAGAGCGGAAGGTGGGGAGAAAGAAAGGGAGAGGGAGAGAGAGAGAGAGCAAAGCACTATTGGCAAGGCATCATTGGATGACAAAAAGCCAAGTGGAGGGAAGGAAGGTTGGTAGGTGAAAAATAGATTATGAATACACCAAGCTCCAACCAAAGATATTTTGGAATGTAAAAGAAAATGGCAGCACATGGCTGCTCAAGAGACTTGAAAGATGGAGTGAGCAACAAATGGCTCAAGTATACAGAGGCTAGAAAGCTGAAGTACTGTCTCTGCTACTAGGAAAAGAGGCCTACATGTAAAGCTGCAGCTCGGATAGAGAGGTACGGCAAAAGTCGCTCCTTATACAGCAAATTTTTTTTTTTTGTCACAAAGCATCAAATTTAAGCTGAGAAAGAAAATTATTAAACAAGTCACACTCGTCTGTAAGCAGCAAAAACAAAACAAGATGCATTATCATGCAGAAGGCCAATGCACGCATAGGTACATTTCTGGTGTCACAGACAGAAAATCTTTCCTCAGAGTTCAAAAGTGTTGCAAAACAACAGCAAACACTAATAATCTGTGCAGAAACAGTATAGCCAGTGGATATGATTTACAGTCCCTGGATTTTCTTGGCAACTGCCAACAGCAGGTCTCTTTTTTCTGAAAGCCTCTTACATCTTTTTTTATACTTGCCAAATTGAAACAGTATTTGTTTTAATGGGAGTTCTAATTAACCAGTATGTATTCCCCCACTTGCTCTGCGAGTGGCTGAGCTATGAATGCAGGCTATGTGCTCATCCCCTTTGATTTGTTGTCAGTGGAGCCTGCCAGCTGACACAGTGCCCGGTGAGAGGCTTAATGCCCAAGTTTTAATAATGTGGGGGACTACATGAATCTCCCCCTCTCATTGGTATTCAGGTGCAGAATGTCTTGTTAGAAGTCAGGGAGGGAGGCGGAATGAAGCCAGAGCTCCAGATTGTTCCGTACATTTTCCCCTCTCCATTTTTTTTTTTTTTTTTTTTTGGCAACGGCAGAGCTTGCTTCTTAAAAATAATTCATCCCATTTTTAAAAGAAGCGTCTGCGCTAGCTAATGGAAGAGCAGCAGCACAGTTTGGAGTCTCCCCTGGCTTATCTCTCTCAGACAGTTGTGGGGAGTCGCTGGTGAGCATGGTGTCAGCGTGCGTGGTACGGTGCAGCGCTGCGCGGGCAGGCAGGCCTGGGGACACAGATCAAAGGGAGGCAGGGGTGAGAGCCGCTCTGCCTCTGATCCCGTGTACGTGTGTGTGTGTGTGTGTGTGTGTGTGGAGGCCCGGCCCACTCACACAGCCCAAAGGCCTTCCTCAGATACACACACACACACATCCTTGTCATTCCAAAACACACAACACTTTCATAAAACTGCAAAACAGAAAAAAAGTTCCTCACAAAACTTTGTGAACTTCCTTCATCAAAACAGCAATAAAATCTCTATCCACCATACCTATCCAGTTCACAGACTTCCCACTTGCCCTATCACATTTTCCTATCATAAGAACACCCACCAAGAGCTCCGCATGCATTTCCCACTTTGATTCTACAAGAGAAATGCTTTCTGTTCTCTTTATTTCCTGGTGTCTATATTTCTAGAAATTTCTCTGAGGAGTGAAACCCAAGTTCTGCCACTGAGCTCCTTTTGCATGGCTTCAGCGCTCCAGTAAGTGCCGTTGTTTTCTTTCGTCTCCCAGCAGGTGTCTCTGTCATGCAATAATGAGGAATTCAGCCCAAACGGTTTCACCCAAATGCAATGGCCATGAACACTGCTTCAAAGAATCATTTGAAAAGTATCTTACAGCCTCATATTACTGGGATTTGTTGAAAATATGTTGCATTCTCAAGAGATGATTGCCCGCTAAAGCGCACCTCTTCAGCTGAAAGAAAGCCAATTTGCTAATTTGTTTTTAAGTGTGCAAAATTTATATATGAAGTATCATGATGATGAAAGATCAGGAGGTCTATTTCAAGTGGAATATTAAAAATGAAAAAGACCAGAGAGAAAAAGCAGGCACAAAGCTTAAATCTTCAGGTAAGGATGCCTGGAATGCCTAACCTCCATGCCCTTGCCTTTCCCTCTTTCCAACACCTGCTGTGCCGTTAAATGAAACAAGACCAACAACAAAACACACTTCTGGTTTCATACTTTTTGCCCAGCCATGCACAGCTTCACTCTCATGACCCCTAATATACTGCCTCCCTCAACCAGCCAAACATGTTGTATATCCCACAATGACAGCAACCAGTTTGAGTGTGGATGGCTTTTCCACTGCCTGTAATGGGAAAATGTGTGCTGTCGGGATAGGTTATGGGATTGGGATGGACGCGAGCTCCTGTCGGGAGTGCTGAACGCTGCAGGATTCCATTACAGACTTGGCACCTCGCCACCGCAGCCCATTTACTGCGAATCAGAGAATTTTTGTCAATCTTTACAGCAACCGCGAGGCCATCAATGCCAGACACTTGAAGAAATAGCTTGCACATTCCAATGTGCAAGCATATCTCGAGCAAACAGATGCTGTGTGTAACTTACAATATCAAATTCTCATTTCCATCTCGATAGAGAGTCTCTTTGTGTTGCTTTTTTCCATTACAGGAACGGAAAAACAGGGAAAAAAAATAACATGAAAAATAAACAGTGAGGTGTAGAAATGTGTGCTGATAATTTTCAAAGCTGCACCAAACCTGTCATGTGATTGAAATTTGGTTAAAAGAAAAGACGAAGCCCTCTCTTAAACTGGTTGTTCTGTGACTTTTCTGTGTTGTGAGTTTTCTGTGACGAGCTGCACGGTTGTGAAGTGAGAGGGGGACAGATAGGAGCTGTCCAGCACAGCAGGATGCTGCACCAGAGAGTGAACTCTGATTCTGCTGTCAGTGGGAGCATTCATCTCCACGCTGAGAGCCTGATAGGAATGCCACACATCATTCTGCATGCATTCAATACATTTCAGTTCAGTGCAGTGCAAACCACTGTGCAGTCAAAACATCCACACCATATACATATGTATGTATGAGAACTGAAGATGCAAAATCCACAGTTTAACTTCAAAAATAATTAAATAAATCTAAAAAAAAAAAAGACAATAAACAAATAAAGTATATTTTAGGTGGTTCTATACAAAGACTTTTGTCAAATCCAGTCGATAGAGTAATTGAATAATGAAAATCCAAGCTGTACAGTTGCCCAAAGGCTCCTGTCCTAATCCTCACTATGACAGGAAATGTTTAATATCCCAACACATTCTTGAATGTCTACGAAGAGAGCGAGAGAAAGCGGCAGTGTACCCCACGCCAGTATTAGAGAGCCATTAATGAAAAAAGAGACTCCATGTTCCTGGTGTTTTTCTGCAGGTTTGCAGTGAGAGCATTAGCAGTTAAAGCCCCTGTGCCACGATTAACAATCAAACACGCTGTGAGCCTCCATGTTATCCTCCGTCGCTCCAGCAGGAGAGAAAATCTCTTTTTTGTCACAAAATCCTTAATTCTTTCTTCTCTGAAGAAAGAGGGTAATACCAAGAATGTTTCCAATCTGCTTTGAGAAATATTTGAAGAAAAAAAAAAAAAAACTCCCAATAAAACACGTGTGAACGACGGGGTAATTGTGGACAAATGCAGCATTGAAATTCATTTTCAACTCTTTACACACCATTTCAATCTTATTTTCTGCCTGTTAACCACATCTTGTTGGTGAGGGTGGGCAAGACTGGCCAGTATTGATGGGTAATTGTGTATAATTCACTCCGTACACACGATTTGCATCAATACAAATCATTTTTCATTCTCTGCTACTTAAAGCTCAACCCTTACCATAGAGTCGCATTTAAACGCTCATTAATGGAGGAGTCCAAAGAGGTTAAACATTTGAAATCCAGCAATTTACAGAGAAGAAGGCAAATAAACCTGCACATATAGTCACATGCATTTGGATGGCAAAGAGGAGAATGGGTAGGAATGATGTTTCCGATCCTCTTTTAATTCAAAAAGAAACCTAGGTAGTCCCAGAAATATTAAAGAGGCGATAAAGTGACCAGCGAGGTGAACTTACAAGAAAACCTCTCTCACCCTTTGCACAGAGCTGCTTGGAAATCATGCAGTAAAGACATGAACAAAATCACACATGGCACTGGAGTCTTCCAGCTGCAGACAATTACGTGAAGAAGATTATGGGTATACATTTATAAGCTTTAGCTAATTATTTCATCTGCATGTGTTCTCTCTGCGCTGTGCAGGATTTAGATGTCCCAGGAAAGTCAAAACCGCTGTTTGGAGCAGCTTGAGTACTTGCGGTGCTATCAAGATGAATTTTAATTTGTTGATGTTAATCCAATTGTTTTACAAATGTAGCAATTTAGAGTAGCTAAAATAAATCCAGGGCTTTGGAAGACGAACATAAAAGCCCACACTGGCAGTTATTTTGCTGAACATGCTGTTTCTGAATTTTAATTTCTGTCAAATACAATTACACATTCTGAAGTGTGAGAGGAGGAGGAGGGACTTCGGTAGACTAAAGAGCGTTAACACTACCTATGAGGGAATATGCGGATAAGTGATGAAAGCTCGTTGGACTGACCTGTGGGGAGAGCCCATTGCCGACAGGGTTCATGTGGTTGCTGGATGCTGAGGGGCTCATGAAAGTATCAGAGTAGCTGGAGAAGCTGTGGCGATTGGACGACAGACCGTAAGCAGAGCTGCTGTCAGCACTCAGACCTCCCTGGTGCATTGAGGATGGAGGCAGGGGTTGGGGCCTGTGCAATGTACTGCTGCCCTCTGACACAAAAAAACAACACATGAGAACAGGTGAGGGCAAATCGGGGCAAATATTCTTAAAAATCTGGGCTGAAGAGTCCTCACAGTTTGAACTCAGTCAGTCATAAGTCATACATTAAGTGTCCTTCCTGTGTATTCTGTAGCACGTACAAACACAAGTTTACACAGGAAAAGTGCAAAGGACAGAAATGACCTTTACTCATAATACAAGGCTTACTTTTGTTCCACTGTGACAAAGATGTGATTGTAAAGATAACTACTCACTGCATGGTTCTTATATGCTGCACATGATTCATACATAATTTATGGCACTATTACTACAAAAAATATGGATGGAATACCACAAATAAGCAGGACTAATGCAATCTTTACCAAAATTTGATTAAACTGAGAGAACAGGTCATACAGTATATTTTGGCCCGAGACATTTCGTTAGACTTGATGCAGTGTCTGCCTCACCCTGCGATAGTGTGGTGCTGGGGTAGCTGGACTCTGGTAGCTGGTATGTGGATAGAGTTGGCATCCCTGTGGGTGGGAATCCTCCAGGAAGAAGGTGGTTGAAGGCGGCTAGCTGATTGGCCCCGGCCTGTTTACGCCACCGAGCCCGTCTGTTGCTGAACCACACCTGTGAGAATAAATCATATCTTATAACGCACGTGAATTCATATGGTCCAAATGGTCTGATTTTATTAGTTTTCAGCTCTGAATGGTTCGTTTGCTTTTAACTGCGGTAGACTCTCAGTGGAGTCCGCTGGCTCCTGTCACCTGCAATTAATCTGCAGGTTGGTGTGAGTGGTGTTGCTGGTGCTGTGGGAGCTCAGTAGTGTGGTCCCAGTTGTTCTTAAGTGGTTGAGGCTGTGATCTGTGTAAACAGGCTGCCCTAAGCCTGCTTCAGAAGGAAGAAGTTGTTTAAAGGTCAGAGGTAGGTCACTAGCCTCTGCATCACGCACCTTGAGTATGTTTGTAAAGCTACTAGATGCTTTGAGGGAGGTCGTCCCTTTTCTAGAAGCACAACAAAACATTAACTGGTTTACTGCTGTTGTTCTGTTTCAGTGTGGCTGTTGTTAAAGCTGTAAAAGTCATTTTAAAGGGAAAAACGTGTTTTAACTTCAGAGTCGAGACGCAGAGTTCTAAGGCTTCAAATAGCAAAAATGTTCGCAAAATGAGCAGCGCTGAAGCACAGACACACAATGTCAATTCCCTGAATGAGAGGGGAAAAAAATTGGACTCTTTTGAACGGCAAAGATTTACACATTTTAAAAAGGCTTCTGCTTCAACAAAACATGAATATAATCAGGCCCTTTTGAAAAGAGCCTGCAACCTGTTCCATTTAACCAAGACAAGGGCCGGGTTTCACTGTGTGCTAAGGGTTGAAGGACATTGATCTATGCCTCGCACAGGCAATTCATCAGAGTTTAATACACTGTCAGCGCAGTTCATCTACTGTTGTGTTTCAAATGGCCAGGGCTATTGTGAGAGCACTTGAAAGAGGGGGACAAAAGCCCCTCCATACGCCACAGAGAACAGTGGACACAAAGAGGGGGCGTCCCTTTTAAACAGGTCTTAAAGAGGGACACTTTCAAGGGGACTTACACAGTGACATACTCACTGCTTTTTGGGGGCTGCCTCTTTTTGTACACACAAACATACATATAAACTCGTATAGGCTACAAGGGATCTCAGCCCATCAGAGATCTTAATTTGAATGTGCTTCTTTTCACACACATTCACTGCCTCTGGTGTTTTTTTTTTCTTCCTGCCTATAGCTCAGTTTAGTAGTGAGTGCTTACGAAAAAAAGAAAATAAGATGCAACAGGCGATGACTGTGTCGGCACTTGAGAAAAGGGCAAACCTCAATTATGCAAGTGGAAAACCAACAGGAAATCTTCATCGCAAGCCCGATTGCTCCTAAAGACCAAGTTTGAATCCCTCAATCAGCTATTCCAAAACAAATGTGGTGTGTGGCTTTGGTGAAATTTCTGCTATTGGGATGTAGTGGAGCGTGGTCCAAAGTGTGAACTAAGCTCCAACTGGGCCAGACAAACAGCTGCCTGCCTCAGGGGAGGGGCACGGGGGGCACACCCCTTTCCTTCCACACACTCCCGATCACCCCACCCCGCAGTGCCACTTCACCTCCGACCTCATCCACTCACCCCACTCGTCTTTTATGTTCACTTTAACTTCCTTCTCCCTTTGTCATCTGAGTTTAGGAAGGAGCTGTTCCATCACGGCAGACACAAAACGTTTAAAACACTTAAACATTGAAGTCGCTTTTTGCTTTCACCATTTTCCCTTTTCACTGTCACATACTGAGTTCCTTTTCCTGCAATTTCCTATTCTAAACTTTGTTAACATTGCATAAGTTTCTTAATAATATCTATATATTGTACTTCAAGTTGCTGTTGGTTTTTGTCAGTATTAAACCAGTCTGTATCACACTTCAGTTGTGTGATATACAAAATGACATACAAAGTTTGCAGTAAATCTTTAGTGTAAATGTTTAGTTAATAATTCAGTATACATTGTTAACTTTTCATACAACAATGTGCTTTCATTATGTTTCCCTATGGAAAAGCAATTTCTCTGGCACGGGGGTCTGATCGCTATCATCTCTCATCTCATTCCAGCTGCTAGAAAATCTCACACAGAGAAACCTCTGGAATATCACCATAATTTATTGGAACCTGCATACTCTGAGAATTTGAACAAAGTTACTTTAATTACCATGCAGGCTTCAGCAACGTCAACATGTACTAACAGTGGATGCAATGCCTGATATATAGGACAGAAGACAAGCGTGTATCACAGAATGAGTGGCTTTCTCCAGCAATCACTGGGCTCTGAGCACAGACTGGGATAAACATGTATTCAAGAGCCTATACACTATCACACACATGCATACATTACTTGCACAGTCTTATACATGCACACATCCACTCTCACACTGCCTAACACACAGCCTGAAGCTGAGGATTTGAGGCTGTGCTCTGGAACCTGATCACAAAGTCACCTTGGACCACAGATTCTCCTCTGCTCTCCCCAATCCGGTTTAATTCTCTGCAGTACAGAGAGCTGCGGAGCTCCTCCATGACTCCCTATCTACCTACAAGTGTGCAGCCGAATTCCTGTGGCTCACTTCTGTTTCGTTTTCACAGACTAAACAGTTTCCCTGCATCTAGTGCACTTGGACAGGCCTGCACTGCATCTCTCGATCTTTATGGAGGAAGTTTTGGGAGGGCACGAGACAAGAGCAGTAACCCATCTTCTAAAAGTCAAGCTCAGCCCTGCCTGAGAAACAAAGAAAGAGATGAGGAGTAAGGCATAGTTGGGGGGAGTGAACATTGTTGTAGAGCACAACCAGAGGAGGGGCTGTAGATGCAAACCTCAAACGATAAAAAAAACCCCCTGAAACCACGACACTGAGTGACACAATTTAAGTCCCCATGTTTGTCTTTAGCTGCATGCATCTCTTTGTTGCATTTAATCTTCCATTCACCCTCCGCCAACAGAATCGATTCCTAGCGATCAAGTGGCATTTTGCGTTTTCTTATCACTGATAAGAGTGATAATACACACTCACCCTAACATTGTAAAGGCGTGACACTGCACTGCAGTAAAAACCTTTCAGTGTTGTTTCTCTTAAATAGGATCACTCATATTTCAGAATTCTCCGTTTCTACAATCCTCCATGAATTATTTTGTCAAAGACAAGTACTGAATGTGTGACGCCTTTCAGGAGCCAATTTGCACCATTCGGTAGATGAATACCAAGAGCCGAGATAATGACAAAACAAAATGTGCTGCTGACTTCATATCCACAGAAAACACAGAGGGGTGATGCAACCAGCCTCAACATACAAATCCTCTTCTGTCTCATACCACGCAATACCCCCCTCACCTCCTCCCTCACACCTCCTCCTCTCTCCTTCCCCTCTTCTTCCCCCCCCCTCTCTGATTCCCTCCCTGCCTGCCTTCCAGACTGGCACTATGCTAATTAAAGTAGCTAGGAGTGTGAATTTGTGAGGAGAGTGGGATTAGCTTGATAAGTATCAGGAGTACAGAAGCACTGTACCAAAGTCATTTAAATTCTAATAATAAGAAACTGTTAGAACATTCACACTGATGCATTGCAACAATTTCTCTCTTACAATCTACACAAATCCTATTTATTCCTTTATGAAAAATAAACCCATACTGGCGGGAATGTAGTTGCCTGTTGGATTTTGTTGCAACAACACAGATCCATTGTGTTTTGCTGCTGAACCTCAACTGATTGTCTAACAATCAGGGAACTGTGTATCACCTCTTGACATTAGAATATATTTTCACTAGCTTTTTTGTGAAATACTTGAATCAGCATTAGTTTGAATTCAGCTACACTGCTCTGTGACATACAGATGCAGAGGCCGGCACACAGACTCCGTCGAGGCCTTTTCCTTGTTGCTCGCTGCATGCACCAACAGGCCAGCACAAGCCACAGATAAAGAGAGAAACTTTTTACCAAATTGATTTGCACGCTTCGTAAAAAGCAATGTGTATACCTTATTAGATTCCACTAACTATAATAGCTACATGCAGAATGTTTATTGGTAATGAAAGAGGACCTATATGACAGATTCAGCAAAGCTAGCCAGCAGCAGCATGCTGAGATGATGAGCCTCAGCCGACACTCTGGAGTCAGCCTCTTTAGAAACTTCAGTCTAAATAGAGTAGAATGTAATTTGCTTCATTTGCTAGAGCTGATTTACGGGAGTCCTGCACAACATCGCCTGCACATCCCCCTCACAGTGCTTTCCCTAACCTAGTCCACCCCTCACAGTGAACGAACACAAGTGCTGCTCTTCTGGAATGGCTTTGCTGCCTGCTCCTGTTAAAACTGAGGGGTTATCAGATGGAAAGTGGCAGAGCACACTGCATCAGTGGAGGATATAGTGAAGGTAGACTTGGCAGTATCCCCTCCTACTGAGACAGCCTGGAACTAATTGCTGAGAGATATGGATCATATCCCACAATTTGTCAGTTGGGGTGATAAAACCATTGCAGGGCTTGTGGTGGTAAAGGAGTGCTGGTAGCTCTGCTGAAAGGGGCAGCAGGGTTGATAAAGATAGATGGTGAAAGGGTCTTAAAATGGCAGGCGAGGGCAGACACAAGGGAGTTAGCTCTGTTTATGAGTTTAGGTTGTGAGTCAAGTGCTAAGCCAAACACTCATCACTTCGATGAGAATCAAGCAGTTTAATTTACAACACAGCTTTGAGCTTTGGCTGCTGAGTGCCAGTGCAGCCATGTTTGCAGAGGTGCTTGTCGCATGAGTGTGTTTACCTCTGCACCAAACCTAAGAACTGCTTTTCACATTATCACCATGCTTAATGACAAATGGATAACAGTGAGCCATGACAGCCGACACACATACGAGTTAAAATATGAGTCTATGAGTCTCCAACACCCCCTTCCTACAGATTGTTTCTCAGCCCCAAACACTGGTGAGTCTCTGAAGGACATCTGGAAGATACGTCATTGCAGCTGTGCTGGAGAAGCTTTGCTCTCAGGCCAAAGGGTCTCCTCTCTTCTGCCCTGTGATGGGCCATTTGGGCACCTATATGGAAGCCCAGCTGGTGGAAATTTTCTGAACAAAGTGATACAAATAACACTCACATGCACCCACCAGCAAATTGACATTTGGACAACATTCTTTCATGTTTAGCTTATAATCTCTCTCTCACTATTAAATACTGAAATGCTTATGTTGTGTCTCCAGTAGTCATTAAGAACAAACTTTAAAAAGCACCTCTGAGATATATTTGGGGAAATGCAAGGACGAAACTATCAGAAAATTCTTAGAACCACATCTTCCTTGAAACATACTCATCAAAGTGTAGGCATCAAACTTTGGGCATTTTTAAATTTTGGCTACCAGAGTCCCTTTCTTTGTAACCTTCTCAGAAAATTAAATTTAAGTTGACCTTTTGAGACTTTCAAAGCCTTAAAGAATTAGATTATGAGCAAAACAGCATTAACAAATTATAGCCATGACTCAAATTCCTCAGGTTTTCACATGACATCATTTAAGTCTATTATCTAACAGCAGAGAGGCAGCAGTCGCTCCATTTTCTTTTTTCTCCTGCTCTCATGTTTACACATTTTTTGACAGGCTCTATTAATATATAGATGTTAATTCACGCATGAAATTTTCTTTTAAACCTGAGGTGTTACTGTTCTCCCTGATGACTTTGAAGTGCACTACACCGATGAATTTATATATAACCTCCGTCATAAGGTTTGTTCAGTTATGTGGCTACATTTGTTCTTTCTAAATAGATAAAATAACCGATAAAGCCCACCTCTTGTCTCAGGCGTTTGGAGTCATTTCTTATACTTTTAAAATGTACAAACAAACAAACAAACAAAAAACAACAAAAACAAATATCTTGCCTTGTAACAGCAGTGAGATACATTTCTCCTTCTATGAGTGAGGCATTAAACTCTCAGACATATTGGACATCCTTGTTGGGGGGGGTTCAAGATGGACAAAGACATGTGTGGAATCAGTTACCCAATTGCATGTTTGGAGTGTGATGCACAGTTAGCATGCAGTGAGGAGTTTGAGGGGTTAGGGTAGTGTGAATGACTGTGGTAAGAGGAGAGGGGTGCCCCAGACTTTTTTTTTTTTTTTACTAGCAGTTGATTGATTAATGTTGTTGTCGGGGCATAGGGTCCCTAGAGAGGATGAAGAGCCCTGTGTGATATGTGGAGGGTTTTACAAGCGGCGGCAAGCTTGAAAGTGATGGGATGAGATCCTGGCCAAAGGCCGAAATGAGAAATCCATCAGGAATGCATTCCCTTTCTCTCCTCTCATCTTTTTTTCCCCCTCTCTCCCCTCTGTCTTTGGTAGAACAGCTGCTGCTATAACTCTACTGTACATATCTTTCTTCGATCTTACATACAACTGTAGGGCACTCAGGCTGTCAGACAGGTTCCCGGATCTGAGGTGCGAAGGAGGGGAGTATCTCTGTCAAAGTACTTGAACATGAAAGATAATAGTAGACAGCAAACTCCCTTACATGCACAGTGAAGTATGACAAAAAGGGCAACATGGGCCTGATGGATGATTACATCACCGCCGTGGGTAAAAGAAGGAAAATGTTAGGTTTTCAGAAGAAGATATTGCTTTTTGTATATTTAGTTATGATATTAGCATTTGTGCAGCACAGAGCTTGTGAAGTCTTCAACATCAGAGTGACTCTCAGCACTGAGCACTGATGGTGACTGGTGGGGTTTTGCATATAGCATAGCTAAATTTCAATTACACATGCATTTAAAGGAGTAATGTGCCTAAATTACAAATGAACTACTGAATATTTCCCCACTTATTTTTATGTATACTAACCTTTAAGATTTCAGTTTAAGTGGATGTTTGCAGCATCAAAAATCACTGGAGCTACTTTTTTACTAAATGTAGTGCCTATGAAACTGTTTGCTGCATGTTCTCGGAATTAACCGGAAAGAAACGCTGCTGTGTGCTGATTTCTCAGCCACAGGTGTCTCAAAATGATTCAAATGGACAAATTAGACTTCACAGCCGAGTACCAGTAGAGATGTGTTTTCATGCAGTCAAACTACATCACAATGTGCGTGCTTTTCAGTCCGAGTACTGGTACTGTTTGTCTAACCTGTACTCTGGCCTCTGTGAGTTTTGTCCTCTGAGCCAGCTCCTCTCTGGTGTAGATGTCAGGGTAATGTGTCCTTTCAAAAGCCTTCTCCAGCTCTTCCAGCTGCTCCGCGGTGAAGGTGGTGCGGCTGCGCCTCTGCTTCCTTTTAAGAGGCAAGTCGGGCTCCGAATCTACATCTGAAGCATCGTCTGTCCGGTTACCTGAGGTGAAAGGAAAGGACAGAGGACCAAATGTATCGTCATTAAATGAAAACAAGCTAAGAAGTCTTTTGTGTGAATAAACCGAGTGGTGAGGGGGAAATAGCTACAAATATGGGTTGAAACTTATCATAAACTCAGCATTAAATGGATTCTAAAAGGGCCTCTTTTGTGGTCGCAAGAGTGGAGGACTGGCAACATAGTGGATTCAAATGACAGCTACTTTTCTCTCAGTATACAACTGGGAGAATATTATCTTAATCTGTGGATATTTATTTAATATAGAAGAGCCCCTGATATGCAATCCTGCCTCTGAGAGGGGCCCCAGAGGCTGTGAATGCAGAGAGCTGAGGGGGAGTGGGGAGTTGGTGGGTAGAGGGGTTAATCTGCACAGGCCACCTTGCTGCTCCTCACCCTGCTTTTCTCTGTCATTGGCCCAGGGCACACTGCTCATACACAGCGCAGCCAAAATGTATAAAATAGAACACAATATCACACCAAAACCATTCAGTCCCATGTGTTTCCATCTGCTGTCATTAAATGAATTAGAACACATTTTACATTACTTTTTAGGCATTCAACTAAGCTGAATTTTTGCTCGAGGAATATAGATACAGCACAAAGCTGTACAATCCAGGCCGACAGGGAAATTTTTGACAGCAAATATGCATTACCATTGCACATTACCATTATAACTGAATTTAGAAAATTGCATCATTTTCACCTCCTCTGCATGTCTATTCAAACTACATGGCCCTTTTCATTTCATGTCATAAAATTCATATTTTCATAATTTCCTCATTGAGACATTGACAAGGCTGCGTGATGTGCCAGTGTTGCTCCAGGCCTAGTTGGATTGCATCATGCACAGTCCAGAAAGTGTGGGAGAGGGAAAACAAAGAGAGATATTGAAGAAGAGGGTGCATGAAGAGATTTCTGCCTCTGACAGGGGCCCCTTTGCCATTCAGCTCAAATGAAAACTATGCTGCTCACCTGAGTGTCTCGCCTGCGTTTGATATGTTGTTTTACAGCTCCGATCTCCGCTCTCACTCTAGTCAAATCTTTCAGCATAAGTGGACAAAAGAATACTCAGACCTGGCCTCCAAATAACAACTGTGAGAACAAAAGAGCAACAGAGCTGGCGGAGTCTCAAGGCCAGCTCCAGAGTTTAATTAAACAAGGAATTATGGGATTATATGGAGACTATCATTACAGGCCACTCTATGAGTCTTCTACGAACATTTTTTGTCCCCCTGAGCTCATGCTCAATGATTCTCTGCGGATTACATGTGGCCGCAGGACATGAGGCCGCATTCATTAAATCAATTCTTCAGTTTTATCCTTTTTAATAAAGATTGATTCTTGAAGCACAGGCTCACTCTGCTGCAGAACACCCTTGAACATACAAAGTTGAATATGTACATACACCACATATCCCTTTGTTGGTTTTCATGAGGATGCGTATATCCATTTGCCCAATAACTTGCCATAACCACACTTGAGACTGGTCCAGCAGTCTGTGGATCACTTTCTAAAGTCACCTCTGTGTCCTACAGGGAGACGTTGAGGTCAGAGTCTACACATACTCAAGGGGTTCTGAAAAAGACACCAAAGTCTTCTCCTCAAATGATTTTCCTGTCCTCCCCTTTGTTCGAGGTGTTTTCCCCGACTTTATTTTGCCAGTAAACCGATGTGGTAATCTGTGTCACATTTAGCATGCTACAAGGCAAATGACTTATAAACCTCAGCAGACAAAAGCTTGTACTTCTGCTCATGATTAAGCCCCACAGAGCCAACACATCTGCTCTTGTACATGAACCAGAAGCACAAGGTCAACGGCCCTGCCTGTAATGAGTAAGGAAAATGGAACACGGCACACGCTGTATGGGGACAACTGGGAATGGGGTTGGATGTAAAACCCCATCTATATGCCGATTATATTTGGTGATTGCGAGACAGAGCCTGACACTGATTTCTGGTTAACATGCAGCAGAGTTATGATAAAGGACACGTCTATCCAAAGAGCGGAGGAATTAAAACATGGTCTGAATATACGCCAGCAAGCACAAGCATACACACAAGTATACACAGAGAAAACAGCCACGTCTCAGGCTGTTTTTGGTACAAAACACTTTAAAATCAAAATTTCATGTCTCCTTTTTCTCCTCACTTATTTGCCAAGGTGACGAGACAAAGACAAAATATGACTGAACAAAATCCCTGCAGGGCTGTCAAGGTCAATTCCTTAATGGTCTGTTCGGCACAAAAAGGTACATTCTGATTAGACCTTTGTATAATACGAGTGCTGTAATTTCCATTCAAATGTTCATGGGATATTGATAAACCACTCATGCCTTGTCTCATTGCTTATTGTCCAATTAGAATCTAATTATGTGCCATCCAGTGGGCACGATTAGTGTCGTGTACTCTCCTCCAGGGGCCCTCTGAGGTTTTACCTCAATATTGATTTAAAATTGCGCCCCGTTCTTAATAGGAATTAATCAGGTTCGCACTCTGCTTTGTCAAGGTAAATACCTGATAAAGATTAAAATTAGCACTGGGTAAATGAGATGGTTTCTGTACAGAAGAATTTAAGGATTGACTTGATAATCCAACTCTGACCTATAATATTACAATTAATAATCCCCAAATTTGGCTGATCACATCACTATATGAAGGCAAAAGTTAATGATAATCTAAAAGATAAACAAACATCTATACTACTGTATACACTTACTGCATACAATTTATATAGAAATCCTTCTAGTATTCTGTTTTGCAGTTAGTGTACAGGAAATCAACATACTCTGCTGTTTTACTAACAATGTTAGTCAGATTTCAATCAAGCTATTATTTTACAAATTCATCAGATAAGAAATATTTGTATTTTCTTGTTCCTTGAGATGTTTCACATCAGTGTTTTCCAGATGCAATAAGCTCTCTTTTCCTCCTCTATTTCATTGTTGGAAAATAGTATGCCTGCTTGAAATTAGGAGACTTATAGGTGGTCATTCAGCATCTTTATTATAATAATATTTAGTAATGTTTCAAATGCTATTTATGAACCTAAAGATACTTTAATGGGGGTTTATTGTGTTACAGAGCTCCAGTGTTATTATAACAAGTATTGTTGCAGAGTGAGCAAGAGCTCACAATTAACATGTTGC
>VUQI01000558.1:8005-22482 GCA_015106735.1 Paratilapia polleni | reverse complement strand
AGATGCTTTGGCATGACCTTAAACAGACCGTTCATGCTCGAAAACCCTCCAGTGTGGCTGAATTAAAACAATTCTGCAAAGAAGTGTGGGCCAAAATTCCTCCACAGTGATGTGAAAAACTCATTGCCAGTTATCACAAATGCTTGATTGCAGTTCTTGCTGCCAAGGTTGGCACAACCAGTTATTAGGTTTCAGGGGGCAATTACTTTTTCACAGAGGGCCAGGTAGGCTTGGATATCTTTTTTCCCTTAATAAATGAAATCGTCATTTAAAAGCTGCATTTTGTGTTTACTCAGGTTATCTTTGACTAATATTTAAATTTGTTTGATGATCTGAAACATTTAAGTGTGACAAACATGCAAAAAAAATAAGAAATCAGGAAGGGGGCAAACACTTTTTCACAGCTCTGTACATAACCTGTAAAGCCCTATCCACTTATAAAGAGATTTACCCGTCCTGCATCATTTTTGGTTTCTTACTAGTGGACATATGGTTGCAGAGGTAAGCCTCAGTAACCTCTCCACTCCTTGTTTCATTCACGAGCTTTAAATAGTGAGTAGTTCAAGTCTGTATCCACCCATGTCACCTTATTTTTCCTGCTGTTGCTGCAACTTGCCAAATATAACTGAAATTCAGTGGTCTCTTGTTACCAGATCGCTGCTAGTCTCTTCCTGTGCAGACACCCTTTATTAGTACATAGGCCTATGTACCCACAGCCCTTTGAAGGAGTATTTAATAAATCTATTGAATGAAAAAGGCTACAGCACTGTCATCAGTAGAATTAATGCTGCATTTTTGGGTTTTATGGGATATTAGCCTAAATTATTTTCTTTTATTTTATTTTTGGTGAAATAAAGGGAAACACAAGCAGCCCCTTATGCTTTGGGAAATTATGTTCCCCTAGTTTTTAACATTTTGCAGGCCAAATACACACACAGGAAAAGAAAAGGCAGATTTAATCAGTAATAAAAATACTAATTACGTGCAGCCTTTAACTGCACTACCATCCATACCACACAATTCCTGCATGTGTGTTATGCATAAGTAGAACAGCGTGTTTTTTATGTCTACTACAAAACAACAAACAAAAACAAACAAACAAAAGCACAAAAAACCAAGATGATTATTATGCTGGCTTGTAGAAGCCAAAGACACAGATCGAGAATCCCAGCTGCACACAAAAACAGCCAATCAATGATCTAATCAACAACTGGACTTTCCATTGTTTATCATAACTTCACTGTCTGCAAATATCTCTCAAAACTATAGTTTATTTAATAGTTTCTGATGCATAAACTGCAAATAATATTTTGCCCCCAATTCTTGTCCACCAAACCTCTCGACTATAAGGGGAAAAAGCCCGCTCAGTGCAGCCACACACGCCTAGGAGTGCAACCTGGCCAGTCAGCCAGCAAAATTTGCTCCGTTAATGAGGCTGGTGAGTATTCCGTCTTTAGCCTGTAGTGATACCATTGTGTGGATTGTGATTGGTCAGCGGTTTCTTGTAAAACTAGTGGAGTTTTTATTAGAAGTTTAATCATTTATGAAGGTACACGTGAGTTTATCTATTTGCATCATTGATAAACTACAATACTTCAAAGAACACACACTGTTTGACATCTTCAAGTTAAAAATTCATAGAAAATATGCAAAAATAAATTGAATCTTTTTTTGCATGATAATCTAGAAGTTGTGAAATTAAAAAAAAAAAAAATATATATATATAAAAAAATGAAAATTTTGGATTTTAGACTGGTTTTTGCATGATGTGCCACATATTTCATTCCCTGGATAAAGTAAATCAAAGCTAGGAAATAATCATTAAAAAAATCCCAAATTAAAAATCAAATCCAGAAATTAAAATCTATTTAAAATGCTGTACCAAACCTGCAACTAATCCACAGAGAAGAATTTACCCTCTAAGGAAAAGAAATGGGAAGAAAACCAAAAAAAAAGAAGAAAAGGATGCTTTGATTGGGTTTTTTTTTCTCCTTTTCTGTTGACCACTGAGTGGTGAAACTGAACTACCCAGGAGATGTTTTTGATGGAGACAGGCATGCTTACAAAGACATGTCAAAAACTACTTTTGGTTAGGTCCACAACACGACCAGTGATCAAGGCAACACACCCGGTTAGGATTTTCCTTTTCCCCCTGCTAAAAGGGACTTGTATTCCCTGACCAGTTAACCGAACCAGGTGCCAAATAGCCAGTCAGCACTACATCAAATTGGGGAGTGTCTGATAGGCAGTGGCAGGTCTGGGACAGTGTTGTAGTGGTTCTGTTATATAAAAATCCACTGGTTAATGCTTGCTTGTTATGATATTGGGGAAAGAAATGTTTTCAGCTAACAAAATAAATATATCTTACTCCTCCTGTCAGGGAGTTATACAACATTAGTTGTTCATAGTGTTCAGTTACAATTTAAAGGGGGTTTGTGGCATTTGCACAAATCTCTGAATATAAAGTAAAAGACATGAAATTTCCCCCTGACATCAAAACATGACTCTGCTCACACTGTTGGCACACTGACAGGAATGGCACCCAGAAAACTGGTTATCAAATAAAATGTTCAAAGAGAAATGCTCTTGCACAATCAGATCATGCCTTGTAATTATGGTTCATTCTAGCTCTCTCAGTCACAGGATGTTTTTGGATTTGCTTTATTTAGATTTTTGCCTGCAATGTGAACAAAAACAACAGTGGGAAGCCTTTTCTATACTGTAAACACAATCCTGCCAAAAAAAAACAAAAAAACAAAAAAAAAAAACCTTAAAGCTGTCAGCAGCTGGTAATTTTACTGGATTCGATGTTTTGTTGATGTAGCATTCAGTAAAATGACTGATTAAAATAGTCAGGACAAGGACAATGTCCAGGGGTTTTCAGAAAAGGCACTTCTATTAAAAGTGACAGAAATGTGAATGACTATAATAAGATGTCCTTGGATGGCAGTCTGGAGCTCTAACAAAAGCAGACCCTGGTAAATATGCATGTGTCTTTTGTTCACAGATGTGGAGTGTAAAACCACCCCATTGGAGACCATTCTCAGTGTTGACATTTTCATGGGTGGAACTACAGACAGAGGAAGACAAACTCATGAATAGAAATAAGTGTTTGTATGGATTATTGTACTGAATGTGGACGACCCTAAAAGAGAGTGAATCACTGACAGAAAGACAAGAGTGATTGAATGTAACTGATGTAGAAACATACAATGAAAGACAGGCAAAGAAAGGGAAACTCCTAGCAGATTGTAACCCACTTAGCCGCTTTGAAAAAAATTAAAGCACATAGATGTTAGTATAAGCCAGCTCATAAAAATGCACCAAACAGAGTAGCTCAGTCTGATTGAGGCCTGATCTCAGGTGACAGCATTGTTCTTTTCTGCCAATCAACTAAGCTTTCATAGTTTGTTGCACCTTTTTTATGTCATACATCTTGAATCCATTGTAATGTGTCAGATATGTGTTCACTGAACCTGTAGTACACAAAGACAATGTAAAGATAAACAACCTGAGAGAATCCAGGAAATTAAAGGCAAATAGACAAAATTTGCTCATTATCAACACAATAGCTAATAGACAATGACTACATATATGTATATATTTATTATATAGTGCAATGCCTTTCTAAACTGACACCCTCTGTCTTCATAACTGCTGGGGTTAATCAGATAACTAGTTGAATGGCAAAAAGAGAATCACGACTGTGCAATATCGTTAAAAAATTAAACTAAAAGAAATATTTTAAACAATAACAACCCATTTTCGCTCCCAAGCCACTGTCATGGGTTAAGTAACTTTGGTGATGAAGAAAATGGACAAGAAGCTTGTAGCTGTAAAGTTTTATCAGTGTGAAAGTGTCACGGTTTTACCTGAAGGACTCAAACGTAGGACACAGTCGAAAAGTTTAACAGGTTTAATGAACAGCACTCAGGTGAGTAATTCAACTGGGATTCAGATCAGGTAAGTGTTCTCAGTTAGTAAAAGCTGTAGTAAAAGGCTTCAGAGTTCCGAGGCAGGTTTTCTGTGGAAAAGCTACACAGGTAAGTCTTCTTCGGGCGAGTGAGCACCAAGAGTTCTCTCTTTCCTCAGGTCTTTGGAGCAGGTAAGTAGTTTTGGCAGGCGGGGTGAGAGTGGGTCGAGCAGGTATGCAGGGGAGTCTGTGGCAGGTTTTCCAGCAGGGTTCCACATGAGTAGAACAACAATCAGGCAACAAGTGGTGATACAAGCCAGGTTTAAATACTGCATTGATTGTAGATGGGGAACAGGTGTGGGGGGCTCCCTGAGACCATGCCCACCACCAAAAGGGATTGGTTAGTTTCACCCAAATTCACACTGACAGGAGAGAGAGACAAGAGGGAGAGTGACCAGAGGGAGTGAAAGAGAGCAGGCTGGTCCCCACTTTGAGGACAAGGTGGACCATGACAAAAAGGGTGTGTTTTAAGTCAAACCACAATCTTTTCTTGTACCTAACCAAGTAGGTTTGGTCCCTAATCCTAATCAAACAAAATATAAAAATAAAGAAGTATCAGTTCTAGACACAACCCAAACTTCTGTCTTTTGCTAGATGTAATAGAATTGTGCCATCCATCTGTCCTTAAATATGAACTTTTGTTTCTTCTTCTTCTTCTTTAATCTCAGGCAAGATGGTATATTAGAGCTGTACCCTGCACATTGGAAAAAGACTCTAAAGGGGTAACCAGGGCAGGAATGAGGACTAGGCCATGTCAGTGACAATGTGATGAAAAGGGGTTCTTGACCAAGTATCTGTATGGGAGTGAGAATTTGCTGAGAATAAGGAATTATTTGTAGTGGGGCTGTGGTATGGATTGTAAATGAACAGACATTGAATTTCAGATCTGGGATTGGGAGAGTACCATCATAGAAATATCTAGGGGGTCAAGACAACATTAATTGGGATTTCTTGCATGAAATCCAATGTAGGATTGAGCAAGCCAGAGCTTCTTCCCAGAACATGAGGACATTTCTGACAAGACAGACACTCTAGTGTCCATGCGTATAAGGTTTTGAGGCATGAACACTAATCATTGCTTTGTGTAAGAGATTAGAGGCATTTGAGATGTGGGCATACAGAAAGATAATGAGGATACCTTGGACAGCCAAAGTCACCAACGTGGACGTTTCTCATGAAATTAATCAATCTACATCTGCCAGCACAAGGACAAGGTTTATTTCTGTTAAGTTCAGATACTCCAGGAAAATATGTGCCCAGCAATAAACATATTTCTAATTACTGTAATGTTTTACTTGCATTCAAGCGTGTAAAAGAGAGACAGAAAATGGAAGAGAGAAAGACCTTGTGTGTGTTAATCTGTGTATCTGTGAAAATGTGTGGGTTAGAGCGTATTTATGTCATGGTATTTCTTTCTGGGTATTTGAGCATTAGATATGCTGCATATACAGCGGTGACCTGTGATAAAACGGCAGACTGCAGAGTGTCATGGGAATTACAGCAGTGTAGCGTGGTCGATTGCACCTGTTACCCAAGTGTTACAAGTGAAAGGTAAATTCTGTAGGATGGTTCTGACTTAGGATGAATTGTTTACCAAATGTATGTGTGTGAACAAGAGTCCAGAAGGCCCTTAACTTACAAATCTGGTAATATCCCACTCAAATACCAGTGCCAAGGGACCAGACTCACATTTTCATGTTAAGACAAGTAAGTGGTAAGATTTTTGTCACGGGGCAAGTGAGAACAGAGGTTTATCCTACAAAGCAAGATTTGGGACTGCGAGGGGACTTCAGGTTAAACCCTGGATTATCCGTTTTTTTGAAAGAGGTTCACATCTCACCAAGTAACTTATGTGGCACATCTATGTTTAAGAAATGTTCACAGATAGTAAGAGGGTCTATAGTTTTCAGAGATCATCTAAAGCCTTTATCTTTTTATGATTCTGTGTGAATTCACTTCTGTGTGAATCTATATTCATATATCAAATATATGAATATATATAATATAGATTCATATGAGCAGCAATTTTAATGTCCTGTAAATCTTGGTATAGTGATATAATCCTAAATCAGGGCACCTAAGCCTTGTATTTGTTCACTTTTTAAAATTTGCATGTAAGCCTATTTACAGGTTCTGCTTTTATATTTGTTCTTTACTTTCTTAGATCCTTAACACCAGCATGGTTTCAGCAAAAAGAATAAGGCTAAAAACTGTCTGACACAACATGAAAACACATTTAAGCAACCAATTAATTTAAATAAATACTTGTAATTATACTTGCATCTTTTTGTGACTTAATGATTGGGCTGATAAGTCTGTTGGCATTTTTACCAGCTTTTGCAGTTTTATTGACAACTAACAGACCTCTTTTCAAGCTATAGATACTGTACCACACTTTTCCTATCACGCTCACACACCACTGCTTTGGCTGCAATAAATATGTAGTATTTAGCATGTAATATGTGTTTAATCTGTTTGTATTTTCTGAAATTAGAGTTGGTCTTCATTTGTTAAATACACTCATCTGCTGACAGTATACCTGTCCATGTTTGCAACTGCATATACTGCAAATGCATATAGCTAGACTGGGAAACCCTGAGTTGATTTATCTAGTTGATAATCAATTTATAGTTTCGCCCGATTACAGTTTCTAGGATAAAGGAAGCCAGATAAGGACAAGACATCCTGGGTATACTGAATTTACTTTGCAGTACAAGCCCCAGAAGAAGCAGAGTTTCTGTGTACAAACATTTATAATTGTCATAGCCAACAAGGTTCTAAATATAGCACCTCCATTTGAATATATTTCTGAATTTATTATCGTACTTTATGTTGAACTTTAGACAGGGGATTAAACAAGCATTCAACACATGCTACTTGTCCTGAATTGGCCTCTTTACATAATATGGAGTGGGGCATAACAGCTGCATTAGCTAAAATCTCTTTTATTTTGTCCCTGAAAACTCATTCCATTCAAATCCAATATCAAAGGCTTGTTCATTAATGATAAGTATGTCTCTAGTAATTCTAGAGTGATCTTTTATTTCAATCTCTTCTTAGAGATACCATGCTATGTTTGTGCAATAATTGTATCTCCAAGGCCAGCATTTCTTTTTGTGTTCAGATGAACTTGAAACATCTATTATTATTCAACATTTTTTTGAAAATAATGACGTATTGTGAGCTGAGAAGTTCTGTTGGACAACCCCTGATAAATAAATTAATCTGTGAAATTTAAAAAAGTTACCATTTAGTACAAGTTCTTCCCTTCTTTGCCGTTTACCAGTGAGTTTGATCTCCTTAGAATCATAAGTGACTAATGTATCAGTCACTCATGATCCTGGGCCACACATCCCTAAGCATTTGACTTAATAAGTTATCCTACTAATTACATTTAATACCTACTACATAATATCTTAATTATGCTAATGTGTAATTAGAACTTTACATGCATTAGGTAGGTGTGGCTGGAAGATCTGTCAACAAAAATGATGAAGGGAAGCAATGTCAATGCCAGGCGTAAGTAGGGCCCCATGTTTTGTCCTTAAATGCACCTGAAAAATATTCCTCTGAATCTTTTTATTGCACTATTTCTATCACTTTAAAATTAATTTTAACAATGTATTTTAACATTTTTTTATACTTTCTTTCATTATATTTTTTTATATTACCAGATATTTTAATAAATGCACTGTTTTTTTCACTATGCATTTTTCATTTAACACTTTTGTATACTAAAGCACACTGTAATGTAGAGGAATGGCATTCTGTCAGGGCAAGCAAGGCAGGCAGTGCTTGCCTTTCTCTTAGGCCTCAATCACACTAGAATAAAAATAGGACAGCAATCTGTGTGAAACCAGGAAAATTGTATTGAATTGGACTGATTTCAAGTAGTTGTGGCAACCAACTGGTCACCAAGTGGTTGGCCAGCACCCTGAACCACTGAGTGACCACTTTTGGTTGCAAGGCAATTGCACAGGTTGCCTGGTGAGAGGCAACTTGTCTTGGTCCAACTCGGACTGACTGCAATCACTCTCGAACAGATTGGCAAATGTTTGCAGTTAATTGCCATCTACTTTATAAATGCAGACAGATTGCCAACATGTTGTAATCAGTCGGAGTCAGTCCACGCCGATGAACACAACTTGTCTGCTCCATGAGAAACACAAACTTGAGTTACTAAGGTTTGTGGCAGGGAATTTACTGTAAATTGTGCTAAATTTAACACCGAAAAGCTTATTTTGCGCCCAATATGTGTACAATAGTTGTTGCTAGGAGTGTTTATTTATTTGGAATGAGAGGGGGAGATGTCATCAGAATGATAGCATAATTGGCACAGCTGGATGGCTCAAAGCTGTGAGTGCAGTGCCAAATCTTTGGCTCTGTCCTGTTGCTCTTTACTCAGTCCTCACTCAGTGTTTAGAGCCGAGCCCCACATATTCCTCCTTCGCAGTAATACTGGTATTATATTGAAACAGAGCAGAACTGAACTAAACTTAATGGAGGGAAGAAGGAGGAGAATCCCAATGCAAGACACATAAAAGAATACATATTGTTTGCGTTTTTACAATGAGCAGAGCAGGTTCCAGTGTTTCAGGCTTTTAATCACATTTCTACACAGAGATGGGTACACAATGAAAACATCTCTCCCTGTCTTTTCTAAGCAGTGCACACACACACATAGCAACATTCATGTTTCTTTCTTTCTTTGACTTCCCTCGATAGGCTCTTTTACATAATGTATGTCTGTCAAAATGTAGCTATTAATGGGACTGTTAGTGTTAGAATAATGTCTGAATGTTAGGTTTAGGGTTAGTTTGATTAATATGTGCAATATTCCCAGTCTCATGTTTTCTTGTTCAGACATTTGCAATCAACGCAAAAATACAAATGGTTTAACATGCCAGAATTAAATACCCCATCCTGCTATTTGTGCTATTTGACCAGATGTGCCACTTAACTTCAGTATTTAATATGAAATAATGTCAAAATGCAACAGCACAAAATGCTGTCAGTTTAAAGAAAGAATTAATAAATATTACACCACAGCACATTCCTAAGAAAACAGTCTGCTTCGATGACAATTTTTTTCTGCTTTCTTGCAGAGCGTCATTTGCATCACATCACCCTTTTCTTTACCCATCAGATCTCCATACAGGGAAGGAGACATCTTGACAGTCAGGTTAAGGTTGATATTTTCACTCAGGAGTGTGGCTGCTCCTGTCTATCGGCCCATCGCACCAGCTGCACCATCAGTTGCAAACAGTGCACGTAACATTTCTTCAGAGATGCCCTCATAGCTATTTGAGACAGCAGCCCTGGTGCATAACTCCAATTCAGTTTCACACACTGTTAAAAACCCAGGCAAGTGTAAGCACAGTATGAGTATCTTCATTAACACAGAGCAGGACCTGACAGTAAATAATGTTTCATGTTTTTCTACACATCATACATATCAGCTGTTACATGTAGATTTCAATTTTATATGGAGGAATAGTTTGTAATAAAGAAGCTCTTCTTTGTATAAATCCTGTGCTCCACCTGAATCTCAGTTCTCAGGTCGACACACAGTCCCCAGCAATTTCTAACAGAAGAGTTCACAGTTATATCACACATTGATTTTTCCTCAGTCTCATCTGATTTATCTGTTTCAGAGAGAAACACATGCTTAAAACTTGCACTTACACTATATTATTTTGTTAGTACTCGGCCCCTCATTTTTTGTTATTTTGTTAGTATTTGGTCCCTCATTTTTGAGCAGCAAATTTATGTTGCTTTTGGTAGAATCTTGTTCTTCTTCTTCTTTTTGCTGCTCCCTTTAGGGGTCACCACAACAGATCATCTGCCTCCATCTCACCCTATCCCTAGCATCCTCTTCTGTCACACCAACCCTCTGCATGTCCTCGTTCACTACATCCATGAACCTTCTCTGTGGTCTTCCTCTTTTCTTCCTGCCTGGCAGCTCCATTTCATTTCAAGCTCTCTCCCTTTACCAATCATAGTCCCTGCATTTAAAGTCCCTACTCTCACCTCCACACTGCTGCCTTGGTAGAATGCTGTCCATTAATGAAATGAACTACCTGCATCTGTTTTTTTTTTTATAAATTGATCAATTATTATTAGAAATTTGCCCTGTTTTGATCTGGCCCAGTCCATGGATGAGAGAGTCACACCTCATGAGTGGATCCTGCATGGTCCGCGGGTGGCGAGTCTGCCCCTGGCTCTGGTACAGCACTACACGCCTGATGTAGATGGCAACAGATGGCAGCAAATTTGAGATTTATTACAGTTATCACAAACAGAGTGCATGTAAATGACAACTTGAACCAATTCAATTGAAAACTGATAGCAGACTGACTCCATCTTGCAGTTTTATCCCTGTCTTGACGCACCAAAGCTGTCATTGGTTTGAAGACGGCAGCTGACTGCGAGTGGACTCAGACCTGGTCCTCCTTTTTCAAAGCAACCATTTCAAAGGCAGGGAGATCGCAAGTTGATTACACACGGTTGCAATAATTTTGGTAGCGCAGTGGTCTCCGACCAGTTTTTTCCCTAGTGTGACTGTAGCCTTATGCTGAATCTTCTTGATCAGCAGCTGGCGGATGTGTTTTTGGAAGACTGGAACACAGAGTAGAGACTGTTGGTGTTCCTGCTTTGAAACAGGTCACACACTGCTTCAGGAAACCTTACTGTCCACTATGGAAGGAATGAGGAGATGGGGTGAGAAAGCAAGAATCTGAGTCAATATGAGTAGTCAGTATAGTCAGTAGACACTATTTATTATCATCTTGACAGACGCCCCGTGAAAGAAAAAGGTGCATACATAACTCTTTACAAACTCCCAGTCATCTGAACGAGGTGGGAGGAAAATATTGAATAAAACTGGAGGGTAAAGAAAGACAAACTATAGGCCATAAACAATACTAAGAAGTACAACAACAGAATAGCTTCTGCAACTAAAGTTTTGCCAAGTGAAAGGGGAACCTCAGAAACAAGTTAAGGTCAGCATGACTAAGAAAGCTGCATCTGCAAATTGTCTTTGGAATAAATTTAATGTTCAGGGATATAGATGAGGCTACAAGTTCAACATCACCCCAAATGTTAAGAAAATTTTACAAAACAAACACATGAAAACTATTTATGCTAAATTTCAGTCCAAACCTAAGCTCTGTGTTTATTGAGTGCACTACTAAACTTTAGCTTGGTACCTCCACACTAAAGCCCAGTTCCAATGAAACCCAAAAGGCGAGATGCCCTACAGACATGCCAGCACAGACACCCAGAGAAAAATATGTCATCCACAAAACTTAAACAAACAACCAACCAACCTCAGTACCAGAGTGCCAAAAACTTATCCTAATTGCATAAAAGAAGGGAATCCCATCTCATTACACATGAGAAGAAGACTTTCCCTGTTACAAGCCAACTAACACAACCAGTTAAACTGGAAAGGTGCAAACTATACCCTCAGTAGGGATCCACAAATATGACAGAAAGACTATACTTAATCAAACTTTACAAAAAATAAATTAATGTCTCGTTCCTTTTACCCCAGAAGCCGGATGTCAGAGCTGGGAGTCACATACCCGTGACCATGACCGCTGATTGTGTTTCAGTAGTGCTCTTAAAAACACTGCTGCAGAATGTTCAGTCTGGTTCGTGCTATGTGTATAGCTTATTTAACAAGTCACAAATTCACAACAGTGGTATTACAGAGTACAAGTTCTTCGGTTTTACTGCTGTTTAGATGGATTGTGAAGTGGACTGAAGTGGAATGCTGTGGCTGGTCTAACTTTCCAGGCTGCAATAAAGAATGGAGTCGCACTGCCAGTTTATCAAGAGTAAATGAATACAGTATGTATTAAACTTAACAGACACAAACATGTTGTTTTTAAGTGAATATCAGTGGTGTAAAACAATGTATGGATGTGTTTGCAAATGTGAGGTGTGTTTAGTAAATGCAGAACAAAACTAAAATGATAATGCAAACAAAAAGATATTAAGTGGGTGAGTGGCATGCAGAAGGCGCAGGCATTGTCACAGGAAGAGGCAGCAGCAGGTGCACATAGAGGGTGGAGGTTAAATAGCTCTGTGGAACATTGGCCAGGTGTTCTGCATTTCTGGTAATCTCCTCCATCTCCACATAGCTCCAAACCAAATATACACAGTAGCACCACAAGGGGGCCTGGGGCCGTAACACATAGCAACATCTATTCAGATTGTTAAGGGTGATGAGACGGAAATAGATTAAATACTATTTATCTTGGAAGAAACATTTCTGAACAAATTAAATAAATGACTAAGGATAAAAAATGATCATATCTATAAGGTAAGCATAAAAGACTCAGGAGGCCAAATAAGAAAAAACAGTATGGGATAAAAACAGTTAACATCTTTCCTATAAATATCTCTGGTAAACAACTCTTGCTAAGTAGCAACATAAAAGGTGAGCCCTGTCTTACATGGCTGCTGTTTACAGTGCTGGCTGTTTTTCAGAGCTCCTGTTTTGTCTTGTGAATAATCAGATGATGTCGAGAGACTTTATCGATTTCTATTGTTGTTAATCCTCTGCAGTTTCTTTCTGTCCTCTGCTGCTTCGCTGAGCTGCTTACAAGACAACGGAGAATAGGAAGGAACACACTCCCACACACAGACGTCAGTACACAACACACTCCCTCAGTCCTCCACAACACACACAAGGCTACATCCTATGCATCATGTACACACACACACATAAATATTACTTACAGTCTTTACAGATTGAGCAGCTGGTGAGGTTTACATTTATTTGAGGCTGGTGCTGCTGATGCTCCCAATTTCTCTCTGTCACTCTCAACCACACATACTCATACATCCACTCACTCTCTCACACACACACACACATACACACAGTGTGGTCCATCAGATGGCTTGCATGAATGATGATCTATCACAGCTACAGATATTGAATCAAGGTATTATCTCATGAATCCCTGAGGTGTTTCTGTTTGTTTATAGGCAGTCTGAGGTCTAATAATACATGGCCCCTGCAGCAGCATTATTAATAGACAATCTGGATGAATATTAGTGGTATTCGATCACTGACAATGGCCAGAGGCCAGAGAAATTTGGATTCTCATTATTCTTTCTTAGCTTAACATAAATACACAATAAGATTATATAACAATATATTACCTTAGCTTATCAGAAATAAATACCCAAATTTCTCGCCTCTATGTCTTTCTGCATTTGTGCTTTTATCCACATGTCAGTGCAATTCTGACAACGAACAGATGGGAGAGTCACATTAAGCTTGCAGAAAAGGATCCAGAACACAGCAATTTTCCCAGACAAAAAAGATGCTATTTCTCTGCAGAGTGTGCCGTTGAATAAATACAGCCAACCCCAAGAAACTCTGAACAGCTGTAAGAAAAAGAGACTTGCTGTAAATCTGTGAAACATCTTAGTAAATGGTGATGCATTTAGGCAAAAAATAATTTGCCTGTGAAATCATCCACTAATGCCTCCTGCTGTGGAAACAAAGTTGTGGGAAAATGGTCAATTAGCAAATAAATCAGCTATCTAAATATTAACAATAAAAAATGATCTACCAAGGAATTACCAGCATTACCTGATGTCCAATGCTATTTGAAATGAGTGTATTTCTAACTTTGATGTTAAAGAAAAGAGAGAAGTGTAAGGACAGGAATGTCACTGAGGATCAACAAGGAATACCCTGCCACAGATGTTTGATTGCATTAGAAAGCCACAAGGCTCAACGCGATATTCTGACATCCCAGAGGACCCTCCTACCCACCCTCTTCCTAAATGTGCTCTGAACACTGAATAGAACTATACTCAACCACATGGGGGATTTTGATAATTAAAATTACAGTAAAACTCATTGAAGTCAAAATGATTAATGAGTATCAAGTCACTTTAAATTTTCAAGAGAAAGCATAAAGCACTCAAATAAGAAAAACCCTGCAAGCACTAAAGAACACTCAAGATGATAAAAAAATTTTAGAATCAACTTACCGTATGTCTGTTCACAAACATAATAGCTATATGTGGACCATATTATAATGTTATGAAAGACGTTTTCAGCTGATGCAGATTTGATTGATTTAAGCTATAGCTGAAAGGCCTTTGTGGTTAATTTGGTCAACAGATAGTTTTTGTGATTACATGAATGTTTCTTTAAGTCATCTGTTTCAAGAAAAAGCAGCAGGATGTATGCACAGCAGGATGCTGATATGGCCACAATGCCAATGCTAAAATGCTAATCATATTGTTTAATACCATGCTCACCAGTTTAGTTTAGTGTGCTTACACATGCTAATTAGCACAAGACAAATATTAAGTACAGTTAATGAGTACATAAGAAGTGGACCAGTGGACAAATTTAAGATGTGATCCAGGTTGCCTCATTCATATTCTCTGCTTTTCACTTTACACTTATTTCCTGCCTTTGTTATTGCCCTGTTTGTCTCTCTCTGCATGCGTGTGTGTGTGTGTGTGTGTA
>VUQI01000556.1:0-16106 GCA_015106735.1 Paratilapia polleni | reverse complement strand
CCAGACTGTAGCTTTGTTGTTCCCAATGTCTGCTGCTTGACCTTGTTCTTATGAACCGCCGTCTTAGAAATTTGAAGGATGGAAGCAACCCGACGCTCACTGTATCCCTCTGCCAATAAAGCCAGAATTGAACCCTTCTTTTCCTCACGCAAAACTTCTCTTTTCATTTCTTTTGGCATGGTCAATAGTTTATTTAATTTTTTTTTTATTCCAGTTACTTTTGATGTACTACTAGCACTGTTTTTGCCATCCAGTTGGTCCTATTGCAAGAGGATAGTGATGACCACAGCAATGGTTTTTATACTTTTCCTCGTTAAATAAGATTTGGTTCAGGTGATCACCTCATCAGTACCTTATTAGGTAGAAACAGGTGTGCTTGTGTTGGAATTCAAGAGACACTGGAATGGACTGACTGTCATGTATGTAGAGATGCTGATTTCTGAAAAATTTACATTGGTCTCTTAATTTTTTCCAGAGCTGTATACTGTTGAGATGTTTTTGCCTTTTCAGGGGGCTGCTTTCCTAGTTCACAAGGACAAAAACATAGAAATATACGTCGATAAAGAAACTGAGAGAAATATAATAGATTAAAGGGTAAAAGTGTGAAGGAACACACTATCTCAGACCTCTTGCCTGGTGCTGGTAAGCTTTTGCTAAGCTTTAATACACCTGACTGCCTGGTTATACCAATACCCATGCCTTACCCATACATTTTATACTCACTTGCCCAAACTCTCCACTGCACAAATGGAGAAGAATCACCTCCATATGTACAACACATGCTCGTCACAGAGAACAAGGCTTTGTTTGTCTTATATAATTCTTTCACGCTTTCAGCTCTCTCTGGCCTTTGTTCTCTGCTCTCTGTTTTCTTCGTATTAAGTCTCCTCTCCTCCTTTGTTCGTTCTTTCACTGTCAGTTTGCAGGAACAAGGAACAATGTGTAACTGCTTTACCACAGCTATGAGACAAAACGCGAGGAATTGAGGAGACTGAAGCAGACAGAAAGATCATGTGATCGTGTTTTTTTTCGTTTGTTTTTTTACTATATACAACTGCTGTTCTGAGTATTATTTATTTTTTGTGACTCCTGTGTACTTACTTACTACTACTTACTAGTAAATCATATTTCTCTTTTTTGCCAGATTTCGGTGTTTTGCCTCCACACTTCCTTCTGTGCAGTCCTTTAGCTCTATGCATCACTCACATTCTTCGATTCAGATTAAAGGAGGGCAGTGATGTAGTTGACAAGACTTAGATCTCTCGGTTCCAGCACCTTGTCATCGGCACCTACTCATTACATGCTTCAGACCCGTAAAACCTTCAAACATGCTAACAGTATAGCTAGCTAACAGCCGGGATTTAATGCACTTCGAGGTCAATTGCTGTAGTGTACACACAAGTTGATAAATGACATTTTCTTAAACTTAAAAAGATCTCTCAGTTTTTCTTTTTGTGCTCATTCTCCTGCCCAACCCCTCCTCTGTGTTTTCCTTCCAAAGCTTGCTAATGAATTTTTGGAGTGCTGCGCTCAGACTGCAGGTTCCAAGACCATCCATATGCCCTTCTCCTTCCAGCTTTTTTCTTATAAAGCTTTGATTTAATTACAATTGGAGTTTCGCACGCATGTATTAGACAAGATTAGAAAAAAAAAAAGTGAACCGAGACCTGCAGTAGTAAACTACGTGGTGAAAACGGTCAATGTTTGTTACTTTGAAAAGGCCTGGCTGTAAAAAAGTTGGTCTGTCAGAGTGAGTAGATCACTTCAACATGAGAACACCCACTCTGTCAGTCAACACATGTGCACGCACACACACACACACACACACACACACACAGGGAATGTTTGCATTTTTCCTCTCACTGCCTCTTTCTCCTTCTTCGCATCCCCCTGCAGTGACTGACGTGCTCTTTCATTCAGTCCAGCACAAACTTGAGCACCATGGTTACAGCTGCAGAGATGTTCCTTCCCCTGGGGACAATATTGAAATAACATCTCCCCTACCAACATAACCCACCATGGACTCAACATCTTGCCAGTCATGTCCGAAGCAGTTTGCCATGTAAAGGAAAGTACTCAAGCAGGCTGCATTACAAAAATCCTGGCAGGTGTGTGTGCTCTGCCAGCTTCTGACCCTGAGTCTGCCCTAGACCTACTCTGATGTTTCTTTTGGAAAAAAACACCGTAAGACGTGGCAAAGAGCCGTGTGGGTCAAGGACCTGGGGCAGTGGCAACTCACTGGCACATAATCAGCTTCCACAGCAGCAAAATTAGCTTCTCTGGCTGGTGAAACACCAGACAGCCTTAGCGTCTCTGGGCCTGGCATCACACCTCAACATTACCTGGAGTTTAGAGCAATGAAGGAATCTCACGTCAGATGGAAACAGAAACTGAAATAAGGTATAGAGTCATTACTATGCCAGCAGGGGGGCTCCTGGATTTGAGAAGTCTGGCGTTGAATTATAAGCTAAGGAAAGCCCCAAAGTCATATGTTTACATGACTGAAATGGTCACAGGTTTGATCAAGTTCCTTTTTATTTGCCGCTGGCAGGGTGACAGCATGGTGTTGCATATAGCTGAAAAATATGCTGGATGAAACATGTCAAAAAGAATATATAAGATCTAACTCCTGCCATATATCAGGAGGAAAGGGGTAGAGATCAGGCTCTGGCAGAGAGATGAGACGAGGATGCAGTGTCTTCTGATGTAAAAGAGAAGAAAGAGCGGGGAAAGAAAAAAGTAAAGACCAAAAAATGGAATGATGAGAGACTTATGTATGCCGTCAGCTCATCAGTTGTCGCTTTGCATTATGAAACAAAAGCAGATTAAAGCGAAAAGGAGCCCACAAGACTGGTTAGCAAACACAATGACCTCAGAGAGAGGGAGAGAGAGTCACAAGGTTGAGCTTAGAGCTTGGTTGTGATTATCCCAACGTAAAGGTTACGTGGAGTTTAAACATTCAATATGCCCAATATGGGCATTTATGATTGCAAAAACATTGCTTAATTGCAGGAATTACAACCTAAAATTTTGACATGGGCCTCAATCAGTTGTGCAGCTGTATCGGCCTTAGGCTGCTCTACAAATCATCTGAGTCTGAATGCTGACGTTCTCCCTGCAGTATTTTCCAAGGCACTAGTCAGGTTTCTTGGCTATTAGGATCATAGGCACAGATCAGTCTGGTTTAGTTTTAAGATATGTTGATGTTGTAATCATGTTAGTTGAGATGTCTGTCTTACTGGGTGCAATGTAGATGTGAATTGCAGTACAATACAGAAGAAACACATTTTCTCTTTCAGACACACCTCTGGTTCCTGTAAGAGAGCTTAGCATTGACTGACAGGTCAGTCTCAGTTGCCAGGCCAGTCAGAAGTGGCGTGGGATTGTAGAGGGCAGGAGCAAGGAGGTTAACCCCTGGTGTCTAGGACAGCTGTGGAGGTTTTGAGTTGGCTGGCGGCTGCACACTATAAATTCTCTCTAAAGAGGGTTTACTTTCGATTTTAATGGGTGCTGTAAATTTTCTGCACCCTGGTCCTGGTGAAAGAGAAAGAAGGCTTATTTTTAAACGGTCTCTCTCTCTTTCACTCACTTCAGCTCTGCCTTTCTTCCCCTGTTCTTTCCTTCCTTCAGGAGAAAGTCAGTGGCTCATTGCCATGTATTTTGTGGTCTGCTTTTACCTGTAGTCAGCTTGTATGGAAAGTGTATGAAAATATCCTGAAAGAAATGAAAACGCTGCAAAAGAACTGAGTATAACAGCTTCATTGTATATTGAGGTCACAATATATTTTTAAAGAGCACTGGCCATGCCTGCACAATTTTTACACCTTTGTGGCAAATTCCTTTTTGGTGCAGATCAGAGAAAAAGTTTGTGGATGCAGAAAGTAACACCACCCTTCCTGTCTTTCCATCTCCCTCCCTGTAGGTGCTGTTTGCCTTGAACCAGACGCTCCTGCAGCACGAGGGTGTTCGAGCAGGCAGTCTGCAAGGCTCCTACACCACAGAGGACCTCATTACACACTACAACTGTGGTGACCTCAGCGCCATCATCTTCAACCATGACACATCACAGGTTGATTAGCTTTAAGATTACTCATCCTACTGTAAAGAATACGATCCCTTCCTTTCACTTTTCTAGGACTGATTTAATCCACTTTGTGCCAGTATTCCTCAAAACAACTAAAATTAGTTAACACAGCTTTTTTAGTTCCAAAAAGAACAACATAAAGACCCTAAAATAAACTACCTGCCCATTGTAATACAAATGGTCTAATGCCATTAATGTGCTTTGCCAAACCAAGCATTGCCAAAAATGAACACCTCTCGCAAATAGCTGTCTAGGTTGGTTATTTAGAATGTGTAGCCTACAGTACATGTACCTCTGAATGCACTGAATTTACCCCATTGTATACCCAGTTGATAGCATTTCCTGGCTTATGTAACTAGCAATTTGTCTGATCAGCAGCTTTAGGCAAACTAAAAGCTAGCCCTTGCTGTTTTGGAGCTGTTGCACTGATATCAGTCTGCACCTCAGTGGGCCTCACCAGCTTCTTTTACTTCACCTACTTACATATTCAGTACAGGACTGTTTTACTAGATAAATCACACCTGTGCATGTAACACCACCCTCTGCACACTATATTTATGCTGCAGACCCACACATTCAATCTGTTTCTACCAAGAGAACTGAAAAAATTCAAAGTCTACATTCACTGCCAAGCAGTGATGAACGATTCCAGGTTTGCTTTCAGTCATAAAATCACGTTAACACACATGAAGATATGTTTTAGGTACTGTCAGTTGCAAATTCAAGAAATGTCTCACTCATTTTTCTTAAATCAGTGACCTAAAGTATCATGTGAGAAAAGGTAAGCTATGATCACTTGGTTTCACTAAAAATTCTCACAGAAAATACTTGCTACTTGTAGCTGTAGTCCAAAAACATCTGTAACAGTGTTCAGAATCTGTCAGATGCTCGATTTGAGTTGGCAAAACTCTCATACCCACTTCTCTGCCATTACACTATCGTCACCTCAAACTTTTGGGCTTACACATCAATTCCACAAATCTGCACATTGCCATATTAATCCTTCTCAACCTCAAGTTACTTGATAGTCTGACACTTTAATAGCTCTGGACTCCACCGTAAATACACCATCTAACCTCCTCCAACTTATTTCCTAACATAGCCTTTGCTCCTTTGGTGATGGCCTCTTAATCAGTCTTCATACCCAGCTGTCAAGAGGCCATTTGGTATAAAGTGCACACACACACACACACACACACATACACACATATGTATATGGTAGACACAACATGCAGTAGCTCTCAATTCATCTCTGCCCTTGAATGCAGATTTACTCAAAAGCCCTCCTCATAAGTCAATTATGCTGTGTCAACCTTCCTCACTGATCCTTAAGTCCCATTAAACCCAAAACTCCATGTAACCTCAACTCACCGCTTGACTGCGGAGATTCCACATCATATCCACTAGAGACACACACAGTATGAGAAAGTAAGCACAACTTACTGTTCACACAAACTCACAATGTCTTTGCTATTTAGCACTGACAAAAGACATGCAATTCCCTTTTTTCTCCTTGTTTCCTTGTCTGTCTCTCTCACCGTCTGCTTCTATACACCCTTTTCTTCCTGTGGGGCACGAAGAGCTTGTTAGCCACAGTTTCACCTGCAGTTGCCTCCCGCGCTTTAAATCATACCAGTTTGCCCCTGCTCCTCATGTCATAATAACATGTATTAACATTCCCTGACATATGCTACAGCAATCAGACGCCTGACTTCAGAGCCCACTTCTGTAGCCTGATGATCTATAGCAGGTTTTTGGGTGTGTGTTTGTGTGTCTGTGTGAAAGTGAACTTCCAGAGCTGTAAAAGAGCAGGTGTTTTTTTTGATAGATAGGACTTAATCCAGAGGCTCACAACACCCCTGATGCTCTTCCAGCTCAATCTACATCATATTAGAAAGAGGCCGATGACGGGCCCCAGACCACAACCCAGTAGAATGGTGCAAGAGAGGTTAATGTGTTTCAGCATTCAGCAGGTCCCAAATGCATCAGAAAAACAAAGTAAAAGTGAGACAGAAGAAAAAAAGAAGTAAGAAAAGGGTATGATAAATGCAGTCATTTGAAGTAAAAACATTAGATAAAGGAAAAAAGAAAAGAAAAAAATAATAGACAAAATCTTGTCAAACTGTAGAATGTTGCACCAAGATGAAAAATTATGGGTCATGGTCTTAGTTTTCCACATCTGCTATGTATCTGTATAATTTATATAGTAATATATAACTGAAAATGTTCTTAAATGCTGCATTACTCTGAGTTGTCCTTACAAATTATTATTATTCCAGTGCCACATTATCCAAAAAAAAAAAGAACAATGGACAAGAAGAGAAAAAGGGATTTCAAAGAGTCAAATCAGGGAGAAAAGAAAAAAAGTAGAAGTAAACTGCTAGGAGGACATGTATGAGAAAATGAGTGCAGAGCAGTACCTGTAGTGGGGAAGGGAGAAAATATCTCGCTGTCACTTTGCGTTTCCTGTGTAGGTTGGGATGGAGAGCAGCTAATGGCCTTTCATGTGATAACTTATCTCCATTTACCGTTACACTCCTACCTTGACCCCTCTCTGACCAAACGCTTTTTTTTCTTGTCATGAAACACTCACACAATCCTCACTCATCAGCAATGATGAAGTCCTTCTGCACCTTTTTCTCTCTGTCTCTCTTTAAACGTTTCCATTACTTTCTTCCAAGCCTGCGTTATTTTGTTTATGAATAATGTAGTGCTGTCAATCTGGATAAACCTGGGTCACTCACCCTGAGAAAACACAGACAATAAAAGCTTCGGGCTAAAGAAGCTTTTCTTTCTTACTGCATTTCTTTCTGCTGCTGTGTTATAACAAAAAGGACATATTGTAAGCGAGTGGCATACAAACCATTTAGATCTGATCAGATCATGAAAACAAAGGGTTTTTTTTTGTTTGTTTGTTTTTTAAAGCCGTTTTCACACATAAACTTTTTACAGTTTCAGGAGAATGAGACTGGGATATTTTCTAAAGCTGTCCTGTGTCACATGTAGCAAACAGAAGGTAACAGTCCACTTCAGATACTTTTGTAGTACGGCAAATACTCTGTGTGGTTTAGTTGAGGTAGCTGCACGGATAGAGCACGTATGAGGCAGTGCATACAATACCTATTCACCAGCAGTAAATGCCGTATTGTTATTACCTGCTTGATTTACACATCGGCTCAATCCGACATTATACAGACTCTGTAGAAGGGTGCTGGCAGGTTGAAAAAAAAACAAATGTATGACTTCACTGCATGAGACATTTGAGTTCTCTCATGCAGCTCTGTCTTGTGAGTCCTAGAAAAGTTCAGGGCTGCAGTGCACATGTGGAACCGGCTTAAGTTTATGGATACCACTTAAATAAAACTTTATTTCAGCATCTGTCCTTTATGTTTGTTAATATAGCAATATTAGAATACACAGAGAAATGTCACCACTGGAAGTGGTAATACATAATGAAGTTTATTGGTGAGATCATTTTAATTTCTTTCTGTATTTTGGCTGCTTGTAAAATATAGAAATGATATCCTAAAAACAGAAATATTCTCCAAAATATAAAATCAAAGCTTCCTAAAGTTTAATGAAGCAGTTTTATTTTTGAGGGGATCAAAAGTTCTTTTGCTTGTGGATATTATGTAAAATAATATCCACAAGCAATACATATTAACTAATATGTATTGCAATACATATTAAGTAACTGTGTAACCCACAATTAGCTAATATACATTGCTCACATAACAAAAGAAAAGAAATACATCCAACATAATGCTGTAAATTACGACCATTTAACTATTAAGCAAATCAGACTGTAGGAAAAGCAGTTGAGGGAGAGAGAGGAAGTGTCAGATACAGATTTTGGAAGGATCGTGAAGAGCACCTTGTTCACATGTGGTACAATAAATCCCATCACGTATTCAGGACTGACACACACACACACACACACACACTCATTTATGCACCATTTGCAGCTGTTGTACTGTTCTGTAAACTTGTAACTCAGTTCTAGACAGCAATAGTATGCTTGCATGGGTGTTCTTGTCACACTCAAATACAAATCCAGATTAAACACATCTGCATATGTGTAGACAGAGTATGAAAACCAACCTCTTTCTTTCTACATTCCCTCCATTATTTAATTCTTTCCTATTTTGGAAGGAAGATTGAGCTGTACAGACAACGACTTAGTAGAGAACAGACTGGCAGATAGTATAGTAATTAGGTAATGCTTAGTTCATATTTACGTAAGTGAATAGTGATTACTTTCTTTAAGTAACTCTGAATCAGTTGCTGAGTGGTGCAAGCTACTAACTGCTTTATTATAAATGATGGACAGATGTGTCTCTTACTATTATTTAGAGTGTGCCCCCTGTAAATAAAATATAGTGGAACATTATCATAGAGTTTTTAATTAGGCCTTTAATAACAAAACAGGCAGAGCAGAAAATTATTTCCACTGAACTCAAATTTTGTTGAAACATAATTATGGATTATCTGAAAGATATTGTTTATCTTAAAAAAAACAAAAAAACAATAGCAACATGGAAAAATTCCACTTCAACAGTACAATAGTACTTAAATTAATAAAAATATCTTTATTACTTGCAACATGCCATGAATCTATAGAGGGAATCAACCAAAAGTATTTACTCATGCATTTCATGCATATATTACAGTATATCAAAGCAAAGAGCCATAAAAACTACAAGTCCACTGATGAAGGATGGCTAGAGACAGAGGAAGTGACACATTTTGTTTGTTTGTGCTTAAGGAGTTGGACAGCTCAAATCCCAAACCCCTGTTAGTCCACCTCCGACCCTGCTCATCTTCACAGATTAACAACCTGTTGAATCCACAGATGGAGCCACAAGTGGAACAGAGCCAGGTCTGTCTATGTCTGTCTGGCTCCTAATAAATCACACAGTAATTAAACACACTCCCACTTGTGAGTATACTGTACTGAGGCATGCAAACTTGTACTGTCTTTCGTGCAGTCCACTCAGTCAGGCACACACACACATATATATAAACACATTTGCATAAACAGTGTTTGTTACACACACACACACACACACACACGCACACACACACACACATGAAAATGTACAACCTGTATACACACACAGATCATGCTGACACTTTTCACTCTCACTCCTTCATTTAGTTATGCTTTCTCATGTAAAAACCAGCCTGTAGAGCAGGGCGCTGCATTGGTCAATTTCTGTCAAGCTGTCACGTCAGAAACATTTCTGGCTGCCAGGTGTCACACTCACATGGGCACCAACACCACCATTCAACCCTCTTCTTTCTTTCCATCCCAGTTTTCTTTAATGCCCTTCCTTTCTTTTTATGTGTTACTTGTAATTTGAGTGATTCATTTACTTTTTAATTGTGCCATGGATTTTCACCACAAAGGCTTTGAAAGTCCTATATTCTCACGGTCTTTTTCTTTCTTTCAGCTGCCTCACTTCATCAACAGCTCTTTGCCAGCACATGACCGCATGACGGCCCAGCAGATTGACAGCTACTTCCGCCAGGAGCTCATCTACAAACGCAATGAGCGAATGGCTCGACGTGTTTCTGCCCTGCTGCAGAGAAATCCCAACCAGACTTACTTTTTTGCTTTTGGTGCAGGTAAGGCTCCTATACACCTCACATGGGATGTGTAGGACATAGAACAGAATCAGTTTAATGCCGCTGGACATTTTGTAAGGCCTCATGAGATGACCTTTGACCTGCTGGTTATGGGATTCCTCTCTATTCTGCATGTTAAGAGCAACTCCAGCCTGATTCTCTTTTTCACATGAAATGAGGTCTTTCCAAAAGCATTGTTGCTGGAGGTGAGAGTATGTGTTTCCATGTAAATGTGAAGTGGAATAGATCAGGTTTACTTTGGTCTGGAACAGGGAATCTGTCAGTTCCAATGTGTGTTTATGGTGAACAAATTTACTCTCTTTCTTGTTTGAAACCAAAACTTGAGAAAAAGCAGGACAATAATAGTGTACAATAGTTCCCAGATCTCTGGCATTCAAAAACTGTGTATCTGTCCAAGTGTGCACACATGTGCACACACATACACAGAAGTCTCAATTATAGGCAGCTCCCACCTCAGAAATGAAGAAACTGTGAGTTGTTTGTTTCAATTAGCATTCCTGGCTAATGCTGGTAATGTTTCCTGAATAGTGTAGTGTGTCCTTAGGAAAGTCTTTGTGTGTGTCTGTGTGTGTGTGTGTGTGTGTGTGTGTGTGTGTGTGTGTGTGTGTATGCATGCCTGGGTGTGTATGTGTGTGAGAATGCACAAACACGTTTGCCCACAAAAACAGGTGGTGGGTGGGTATCTGTGTGTTTGTTTACTGTACGACTGTGTGCCTGCATGCATCTGAAAATGGGTGGTACTACCTCTAGGGTGTGGGTGTGTGTGTGTGTGTGTGCGTGTGTGTGTGTGTGTGTGTGTGTGTGTGTGTGTGTGTGCCATAGTGAATGATTACTGCCGAATGCCCGGTCCCTTCCTTTGAGCATTGTTACTCCCTCTGCTCTTTGTGCAGTTTGGACAGGGCCACTGTTGCACCATCCAGCTGTTATGTGTGTGTCAGTGCAGATGTGGCTGAACACTGTAAGTTAGCGTATGTGCTCTGACTGTGTGGAGAAATGGTGTACAAAAATTTATTTTTGACAATAGCATTATTGTTCTGTTACACACTGTGTTTATGAACCTCAGAAATGTTCCTTTTCCTTTTACAAACCTTTTGCAAGATTGAATTGTTCACACACGTACAGTTGGCATTCTATATTAGTATGTATATACCAGTGGCGTGGGTGACTTTTACATGAAGTCCAAAAATGTTGAATCCAGAAATGGACCATATTCTCTAAAAGCTTTTTGTAGTGCGGCTGTTTTGTGAGGACCACATAACTCTAAAAAACAGTTTTTCATAAGCTCAGAAAAACAGACCTACACCTTGATTTAAGAAATATAAATAACAAAAAAATAAAACTAAAAAATCAAAGCAAAATTAAAAGGCTTGAGCATTGTGTGACATGGTTAACCATCAATATCTTAAAGGGTATTAAAAATAATGAAAAATGAAAGTGGTGTACTAGCAAAACAGCTGGTTCAACTTACCATTTGGTTAATCAAGTGATTTTCACATACATACTAATCTGAAAGTGCTGGTTGAGTCAGCACTTGTTCAACTTGCTTGTTTTATTAAACCAAACATGGCAGGACTTGACATCCCCTCTCCATCATCATGGCTTTCCTTGCAAATGTGCTAAATGAGTTATTAAAGGTTCCATACATCACTCATGTTGGCCAAGGTGGTTAGTAAGAGAAAACGCTTACTTGTTGTCTTGCTAAGGCAATAAATCATGGAGAGCTCGTTTACTTGCTAATGCTAGTGCTGTTTCGTAACTGATGTCAGAGCAGTGACAGCAGAGCCAGCAGCAGCTTGTCTAGCACGCTGGTCTCTCATTAGTCTCCTGTCAAAGAACAGAGGTTTATCCACAATGCGCATGAGCAAGCAACCAGAAAAAGCTGCTGACCTCACAGCTTGCCCACCTCAAGCCATGTTAATGGGACATGGACATGCCCATGATATATTGTAGGGTCTTTACCCTAAAATATAAAGCGCCTTGAGGTGACTGTTGTTGTGATTTGGCGCTGTACAAATAAAATTGAATTGAATTGAATATTCGAGATGCGCTACAGATTTCAGCGGAACTGGAGGCAAGCTGAGGTAAGCCTGCTTCCAGAGACAATAGCCAGCTGCAGTTTGCATCATTTAAAGGATGGATGCAAACAGGCAATGAGAGAAGCTTTTGGGACAGAATGCTGTTCAAGATGCATGGAGAAAGATCGCATTCACTTTGGTTTTAATTGATGTCTAATTATAGATTTTACTGGACAAGCCTTGCTTGCCCTGATGGAATGCCACTGGTATATACACCAGTCAGTCATATCATTAAAGCCGTCTGCCTAATTGTGCAGGTCCCTTCGTGTTGCTAAAACAGCTCTGAACCGTCAGGGCATGGACCTGGGACTTCTGAGGGCTGTCCTGTGGTGTCTGGCACTTGGGTGTTGGCAGTGGATCTTTTGGCTTCTGAGGGTTGTGGGGTTGGGCCTCCATGGGAGTTTTAGAATCAGTCCTTCATCTTGTTTCTTGAACTATTTCTGAGCAGTTTTTCCTGTGCATTGGGATGCATTATCCTGGTGTGAAAAATTTTTAGGCGGATGTTGCATGTCAAAATAACATCCACCTGAATCACAGGCCCCATTGCATTATAAAGAGATGAACAATGTTATTCACTTTACCTGTCAGAGTTTTGTAATATTGTGGATATAAAACATATAATAAATAATGAACTAAATTTATTGTAATGAAAAGAGTAAAAGAAAGTGAAAATCTTTTCCAACTTTTAATGGAGTACACTTTTATTGAGGCACATATTTCTAAATTCACCATGCTCCAATTCCTGGACATGAGTTTGTATACAATAACTGAATGTGCAGAGGAACAGGAAAAAAAATGGTGCTCTGTAAAGAAGTCATCTGTAGCTAAATATGTCAGCATGTGTGGCTGAGTGTCAGACTAAGCCGGCATACATTAACCAGACTACTAGCAGTTCATAGCAGGAATTTTGAATGACAGTAAAATGCTGGTGTGCAGCACATAAAACTGAAATTATTCATCCCCCACTGCTTTAATACTATATAATAATACTATTTATTATATATGTGTGTAATTTCCAACATAATGGGGAAAATCGGGGTCTTAAATTCCCTCAGGCAGTTGAAGTCAGCAATCGCTGATGTGCATGTTTGTCCTATTGAGACCATTAAAATCAATTTTAATGCAGTTTTATGTTGCAGGTTGGTCTCTATTAGATGTTTTGTGTCAACTTTCCAGTGTGTTCAATATGGCCTGGATAGATGTGAGGTGAACATGTGTGTCGGGTCACCTGCAGGCTTCAGCCTTGTGTGTGACAAAACTGACAGCGAGTGTGAAGTGATAGGAACCATTACAGTTAGGCTGCGGGGTGCACACACACATTCCACACACATGCATACACTGAGATTTAAACTCAGACAGGTATAACATACTAGTGGACTTGTATATAAGTGCATACTTTATAACATGCACAAACAAGCATATTCACTCACAGATACAATAAACACAGAAGTCTCAGTCAAGGCTTTGGGGGGAAAAAAACAGGTATTAGTCAACGAGGGCCAAATGTATGCATGTGAAAGAGCAGGGAAAAATTCCAGCTGCATGTTCATTGAATTTGGCGCTCACAATCTGTATGGTATTAGTGCTTGATTTACTACAGCAGCAGCTAATTATGTGCTTGTTACTGGGGATTCTTTCTCTTCAAAAATAGTGACACTAAATTGGAAATACTGAATAATTACAGTATGTGTATGGAATTTTAAAAGCAAGACTATTACTTAATTTAAACTATTACAGAATACTTTTGATCATTAATAGTAACTTCAAGAGAAATCTGTCAAACCTAACACAGTGGAAGCTATAAAAAAAATACATATTATTTGAAACTTAGATCCGTAGGTGCATAATAAGGGTGGAGGGTTCAAATGGCCACACAGTTATGCAATATCTTCTAACAAACTGCAGAGCTTCAAAGAGGTTATTAAAATACAATCTTTTCCACCAAAACATTTCTTTAATATCAAGACACAAATTTGCACTCTTACAGTGACAGGTCATAAATACAGCTACTGGTGATTACAACTAATAAGACTCAAGTTCTGTTTTCAGGCAACAAACTGGGCCACTTCTCTCATGCTCTAATCTCAAGTCTTATATCTGTGTTTGGGATGTTGACTCATGTCTTTACAGTCCTGTAACTGTCCTTTTCAGTCCCAAGTTCCCACTGGTTGTAACCAGCCATGAAATTTTATCATTCAGTGATGCCAGAACGTATTAAGCGACGGCACAGACTCCCAGAAATTAGGCTATGCCAACATTTCCCTTGAAGATTTTCAAAACTTCTTGAGGTGAGCAGGCCTGCTTTGTGAATGGTGTTCTGCTTATAGTCTAATTATAATCTAACCGCAGAGCATAGTTTGAGTAATGAAGGGAAATAAAAGGGACAGGGGGTGTGAGGGTTAAGATTATCCAGACATATTACAAAATAAAGACAGTCCAGGGAGATGAATTACAACCACTCTCAGGCCAAACGTGGGCGTACAATAATGTGATCACATAAAATCCAATCTTTATGGTCAAATCTCAAAATTCACATTAACATGACGTGTTTGAAACTGAAGGCAGTGGACTATAAGCCTTACTACATAGCTTTTTCTTGTGGATGACATAATGGAATAATCTTAAGATGGGACTGAGATGTCTGAATGACCCATGATGTGTGCTTGTGTCTGTTCATGTCAAGTGACTGTTTTTGTGTTTATGCTTTACAGCAGATAAATATTAGGAGCCCTTCTAGCAGCATTTGTCTTGGATTACTTACTTCTAGCATCAACTATGTCTAGAATGCAAAGGGAAAACAGAACTTGTGTGAGAAAGAGCCGGGGCAGCTTTCAGGTCAAGCCCCTCTGAAGTTACAGATGTTGTAGGGTAATTAAACTATACGACGTGTGTATTAAGTGGTTCAGGCAGGAAATCCATCTCTGCTCAGCTCAGCACCTTACCTCTCAGCCTCCCCCTTTCCCTTCACTGTACACCTACACTTTCCTGTAGTACCTTTATGGAAAAAATGTATGCTTTTGTAATTGCACAAAACATTTCTCTCTCTTTTGTTCTGCTGTCAGTCCTGCATTCTGCACACACATCTGCGAGCATATGTTGTAACAGACATTCTTTATTTTCTTCACTTTCAGAAACAGGTTATTCATACAAATTACAGAGGTAAAGAGCTCCAACAGGCATAATTGAATTATCCCAGGCAGTATAAAAGAGACTTACTGAGAGGTTTTACTGTCTCACTGGAGCCTGCTGCTGGGCCAAGATTTTATGATATTGATGGTCAACAATGGCAACTCAGTCCCAAATCAGTAATTCACAATATATGGAATGTACATTGTTTGATCCTTATCCAACGAGTTTACTGCAGGCATACAATACACCAGTAAAACTCATAAGTAGCCCATTTTCAGTTGCAGTACATTAAATACACTGCCCTGCATCATATTTGCTGTATGAAATCTAACACTTGTTCTTTACTAATTTGGGGTTGCTGATTTCAAAAATAACAGCCATTTTGCTCTGTCACGTCACGTTTTTTCACAAGTGGTAATTGTAAACATGATCCAGATCCATCCACCCATCCATTTTCTTCCACTTATCCTATTCAGGGTCGCAGGTGGGGGCTGCAGCCTATCCCAGCTAACACAGGGCGAGAGGCAGGGTACGCCCTTGGACTACATCCAAACAGCGACAAAACATAACAGATTTTGTGAAAAAGGCATACTTTGCTTAGGCGACCAAGACAAGCCATGGGCAGCCCATTCCGTTTGCCGGGCGTGTGTCGAAAACCTCAGAGCATGGACTAAGGGAAAGCGAAAGAGCTTGGGTTTTGGTATTCCAGTGGTATGGAGGGAGCCACTGAATCACTTTGATGACTGCTGCTTCTGTTTAGTCAATATTTCTGGATACAGTTCCAAAACTAAGTCATCTATCAGTTACCCTAACCTGCCATCAGCAATGAGACCTGTACCACATTCAGATGAAATACCATCTCCCATTTTTACTGGCTTAGTTGATGAGAGAGAAGAGTCTGATGATGTTTTGTCTCCAGATGCACAACATTCTAGTGATGAGGACTTTGAAGATCCATCTTCTAGTAGTCATCTGTCCCCCAGTTATTCACTCAGCCAGAGTTAAATTACTTAGTACGAGATTTGGATTTTGCCAAAGGAAGCAGCTGAGTTCTTGGGTCTAGGCTCAGTAAGAAAAAACCTCCTGGCTCCAGGAACCAAATGTTGTTTTTAGAGGCATTGTGAGAAGGATCTTATTCCATTCTTTGAAATGGATGATGACTTTGTCTA
>VUQI01000555.1:0-19205 GCA_015106735.1 Paratilapia polleni | reverse complement strand
TATTTTTCTTTCCCCCCCCCCCCCCCCCCCCAAAAAAAAACCCCACCCCCCCCCCAAAAAAAAAAAAAAAAAAAAAAAAAAAAAAAGGCCTCACTGGCTCCGCCCCTCAAAAATCGGACGTGGAGGCAAAAAAAGGCCAGCAACAATGTGAGAGACAACACAGCCAGTCCGCTCCGCTCAGCGTAGTAGTGGATATCTTCACAGTGACCGGAGAGCAGAGGCGAGCCAAAGGAAGCCGCATGCACGCTGTGCAACAAGGCGAACGGGAGCAAAATGAACCGCCGGACAGCATCATCATCATCATCCAGTGAGGACCCGTAACAGTATTTAGGTAAGGCTTTGTTCGCTCTCCGTAGGATTTCCATATAGATCTGCATTTGCTGCTTTAGAGCGCTTTGTGCATGAACACGGAGCGGCACAACGGGAGGATGTGTTTGCACGATGTTTGTTTAAAACGCTGCAATATTGAGGATTTGAATAGATAAAACACGCGGACGAGAATGTAGCCGACAGCGCTTTGTCTTCTTTACTTTACCGGATCACCATAATCATCAGGGGAAGCTCATTTTAACGGCGGTTCATTTTTAGTCTCTGCGCTGCTCTTTAGTGAATTGTTTAGTAAAGAAAAGAGGCATTATTGACACAGACAGCAGAGTTTACTGTTGAGTGTTTGTTTTGTTCAAGGTTTGCCCCACGATGGAGAAAGTGATTTCATTCACAGCTCACTGGGAAGCCAGGCCCCCATTCTGCTGTACAACTTGAGAAGAAGATGCAGAGGTTTCTTGGTGCCTTAGCACTCAGTTATTGATGCACATGGTGTAGCCCCATACAAAACTGGAAATCCAGGCCTAAAATGAGCTCCAAGTTAAGACAACTGGAAGCAAAAATAATAATTTCTAAGAAAAAAAAAGAAAAAATCTATAGTATCACATTAATATGACTGATCTTTGACACACCCAGAGGTCATTGTCACTTAGTTAAGAGGGAAATAACCTACTTTGTATACCAAAATTAAATTTAGCAGTGTTGTTGTAGTGCCGACATAACTGCTCATTGAAACGTGTTTCCTTCACAATCACTGCTGCAACCCTTTACCACTGTAGCCAGTTTTTGTTTAATTAGCAACTAGCAGAAACTGTCTCTGCTTTAAACTGAAAACACAAACTAGCACTATGTTCTTACACCACACGATTGAATGCAATGGAAAACATCACGCAAGTGTCAGCAGCAATTAGGTCTTTTCTTTTTGTATGCAGGGGGTTTGGAGTGTGATGCCTTTTGAAGTACTGCCAGTCGTTTGATATCAGCAACAGGAAGGTTTATCAGTGAGCCACTTACCTGAATGTCACTGTAACACATTAAACCTGTCAAAGAAACACGCATAGCCTTCCAGAACAGCGGCAGAGTTTGGGAGTAGAGTGAAACTCGCTACAATAAAAATATACACACATGCACACACTTGCTCTTCCCCGTAGTCCGCTGGAATCAAAGGCACCGGTCTGTTCTTTGGTAGTTTCCTCCCTGTGCAGCATAAACAGCTCAGGGAAGCAAATTCAAAGCTCCTCTCCAGGTTATAGTGACATTGCATCAGAAAAGTGTTATTATGTTTGTGTGTGGAGCTGCTGAATAATTATATGCGCTGCGGTTTTCAAGGCTTCTTGGAGGTTAGGAGAACAAGGACAAAAGTTGAATATAAAGGACACTGTTTTTACTACTGAAGCAAAGCTGTTTATTCGGACAATATACAAAACCAAAGCTAAATCCCATCTCTTCTACTAATCGAACCATAGATGTTTGTACCCCTCTAACAATGCATTATGAGTGTGCAAATGAATACTTGGTACATGCAAATTCACACCAGTGCTGTGTGAAAGCGTTGCGACTCTCACAGAACTTTTGTACTAGTGCTATTACACACAACTATCTAAATACATCCACACATTGGCTGGCACCTCTTTGTGTCTGCAGCTGGATATTTATTGTCTCAAATGGGGCACCCTCCCTCTGCATGTGCAGACAGTGTACAGGTGTGCAGGAGAGCTCCTTCCTTTGTACACACTGACACTAATAACCCACGTTTATTCGACTGTGGCGAACAACAACACAGCAGACCTGAAGCCATTTTTCCACACAGACTCTTTATTTCTTTAAAACTGATAAATATTGACCACGATGTAGTTACAGGCATTTCCCTTTGCGGGTTGGTGGTTTGCAGTCTTGGCCCATTTGAACACATTTTTAGCTGCAAAGTTGTCAGCAGACAAATCTGTGTAAATGTAAATCAGGAAGTCATCGAGATTACACCATAGTAAGCGTGAGGCTCAATATATCTGTATGTTCACGAATCTCAGTTTATCTGTTCCCTCGCAACCTTTCTGATTAATCTGGCTTTGATAAACACAGCGGTGCATGTGTGACACACAGCTGCATCCAGCTGTGAAGTGGTAAACAAGGGTGAAATGATCAACATATAGCAGTTCTCTAAAACAAGTGTGAGAATTTCCATTCACACTGCAAACAAACACGGCAGTCAGTAGGCTGAAAGGGACCTTTGGAGGTTAATTATATATTTTTTTAAAATCACGGAATAGCAGTGCGGGAATAAATGTGGCTCTGAAAATACTAACAGATGAAAAAATACTAAGAGATGAAATGCATAATTGAAGTCGGCTATGACCCAGTAACAGTGTTAAAGTCAAAGATTGACTGCTCTCATTAACATCAGATGAGAGGAAGTCTGAGAGGGGAAATGATTCATGCTGGAGCGTGACGTTTTCAGTCAAATGGTGTTTAACATGAAACTGTGTAAATTATATTAATGGAGTTCCTTTGTTCATGTTGCTTCATCTGATACCAAACAAAGCAAAGAAGCGGCTATTTTCTGAAGAATCACAGATCATTGTGGTAGTGTTCAGGGGCTAAGTGTGTGACTGACTGACCTCACAGCATTGAAGGTGGAGGGGGATCGATTCTGAGATACAAAGGGTTAAGATTAACAGATGCATTTCTCCAGTCTGGATAATGCTGTAAAGAGATCTCTAGATAGATATGCAGCAGTCGATCTGTTCATCAGCAGCGCTGTGAGGTGCATATTGCATTGCTGCAGCCTTGAAGCTGCTTGGAACAGTCATATTGATTAAAGTATAAGATGGAACTGCTGATACTAGGTGTGAGGTCAGGTTTTCAAAATACTTTCTTCCCAAAAACAGTTTATATTAATTTTAAAAATAGCGTTAAACCTCCAGTAGCATGTTTTTGGAGGCAGCGTGAACAAGTTGTGAGTGTAAACTTAGCTTTTTAACTTGACATGGCATACTTCTTAGTTACCTATTTACACATCCAGAAGTTATGTAGCAATAATTTGCAGTCATGTTTCTAGCTAGTCAATGTATTTATCTCAGTTTTTAGTCTCTGCGAGCTGGAGCTCGCGCGATATACTGGCGGGCCCGATATATCGGGCAATATTAGCTATTTGCTGATAGGTATTGTTGCATAGTTTGTTGCACTCTGCAACGTCCGTGTTAGCAACTCGTGTTTGGAACACTGCAAACACAACAACCAGCTGATCTGAGCAGAGTTGGGCAGAGTGTAAACGAGTAATCCACGACTTGTAACAGTAAAACAAGTTTATTTTGAAACTGCATTATCATATTTTACTAAGGACTCAAAATAACTACGTATAACAAATGTTAGGGAAATCTGTTTATGTTTTGTGAAAGAAAAAAATATTGGCCGATATATCAGATTTTGAAATCACCAAATATTAGTATCAGTCCTAAAAATCCTATATTGGTCAGGCTCTACTGCCAACTTCTGGAAAAATCTGGCTGTTTAGGCTGGTGAATGTTTCAATACTTTAATCTCTAGGTGTGTTAGATTGTGCAATAGCAACCTTTCTAATGTCAGACTGTATGTTATCAGATTGTGTGATCAGCACACATCATAGTGCTATGATGCAAATGGGAAAATGAATATGAGGGCAGAGGCATGTCATTTCCTTCCGTCATTCATCTGTGCTATTCTTATCTTTTGAAAATGTATCACAAAAGGCACAAACATTGTTTCTTTCTTTTTTTCTTTTTCTTTTTTTTTCGCTTGCTTGCTTGTGCATGTATTGGTCATCCCTCCCAAAAGCACTGTTAAAAAATGCCACATATGGTGTTGTCTTGATGGGGAATCAGCATCATGTTATGTTTCTGATTTGTCTTTTTTTTTTTTTTTAGATGTTGGTAGGAGCGTCAGTCACACAGTCAGGACTTGGTTATAAATTACTGATGGTCTGAATTTTGCCAGAGGGCAGCTGTCTTTGATGGGTGTTTTTGAGCGCCGACCACAGATTTTGCCACCTTTCTCAAAGGTGCCCAGAATCAAATGGTATAAAGAGGCCTTTAGTCCTAGATTGTGTCCAGCTGCTGTTTGGTGGATAAAGTCACAGACTAAAAGCTCTGTAAAGCTGAGGGGAGCTGCAGATTCAGGTCATAATTCTCTAAATTTCTTCCTGAAGGTGATCACTTTCACTTTGTGAAAATGTTTACCCATTAACCCTCATTATTAAAAAAAAATAAAAAAATAAAAAAATCCTCGTGCTACTGTAAAAACTCTGTGCTCAGGATCTCAAACAGCTCATGAAATGTCAAGGCTATACTTTCAAGTCGATACCTGAGCTCCTTTTTAATTATTCCTAACATGCTTGTAATTTTACTGTTGGCCATAGCTAGAGGTAGAGTTTCAATTTTATCCACTCCAGACTGTAAATGATGTTGAGATACAGTGCAGAGGAGTGGAGGACCTTGATGGGCAGGGCACTCTGGGAAGGTAGAGGTGTAATTTCAGATGCCCACTAACCGCCCAGACCAGCAGTTATCTGAGCTCAGGCTTCAAAAGCAGGAGCGCTGGAGTCATCAGGACCAGCTGCGTCCCTCACTCCTGAGTGTGTGAGCACTCACAGGACGGCACTCTGAACACAGCGGTGTCTGTGGTAATTAGCTGTCTTCACAGGATCATAAAATTCCTGAGGAGACGTTGTTCAGGCGTAGATCATGTGTGAGTCTCAGTTGATATGTGATGCTGTTGTCCTAATGTTGTGTCTTCTTAAAAAGGGACATGGGATATTTGAGCAGCTTATTATGGCATTGCTTTCTTAGTTTTACTCTGAGTCTCTGATAGTCTGCTAATCTCAGTTCGTGTGTGGAGGCAAGTGTCCAGAGTTCAGAGAGATTATAAAAAGGTTAAGCTGTCTGAAAATGGCTGTTGAGCTGTAGATTAGTGAGTTTGTTCTCTGGGGAGTTAAACATGTGTTTTTTTTCCCCCAAATACAACTGACTGAATGAGGAATACTGATATGAATGAATCCTGTCAGCATCTTTTAAGGCATTAGCATATGTGTTGACCTGAGCAGCTGTAAGATGTGCTCCTTTTCGTGTGTGGACCAGAGAAATGCTGTTAGTGTTGGTTCTTGAAGTAGCAGCAGTTTGCCAAATCTCATTTCTGTCTCTGTCTCTTGTTTCCTAATCATAGTTATCAGTAGGTGTGAAAGGTCATACAGTCTGACAGTACAAGCATTGCTATGTCCTTTGAGCCTCTACAAGAAGGGGAACGGACAGTGAAATGAGCTTTAAGTGGACTTTCTCTACTTTTTCAACATCAAACGCCCACTCACGCACTCCCAGCTGTATTTATGGGCCATAATGTGAGGTGTGGAGCTGCATTTCCTTCGTAGGACCTTGCCGTTGGCAGACTGTATTCAAGAGAGCTCTATGCACCGTGAAAGCCTGTCATCAAGAAGCACTGCCCTGTGTGATTTATCAGAAGAGGATGTGCTTAGAGGGTCACAATGACTCAACTCTTTCCAGCCACATGTTTTCATCAGATGTCCTTTTTTCTTAAAGTGGAGAGAACTTTTTAAACTAAACACTAGTGTCATTTCTTTTTTTTGGGAGCCATGAACTGGCAAGTTCTCTAAGTATAGTGTTGTTAGTTTAAAAACTTTTACGTCTGAAACTTGTTTAGACATTGAGCAGCCAGTGGATGTCTGATGGATGATGACTTTCTCTTGTCCGACGCTCGCTTTGAATGAGTCAGAGGCTTGTTTTCTCTCATTGGCTGTGTCAGTAGTGCTAGTCTGAAATAAAACATGTCCTCTGCCCTCGTAATTACAAGGTGCACGAACAGCTCTCCCCGAGTTCTGATAGAAAGGGGCTAATTGGTAGTGCAGTGACCTTGTCCACGTTCGTGTGTGTCCAGGTGTTGTCTCAGTATTATGGTTTCTTCTCTCCCCTTTGCAGAATGAGGGCTGCAGCATGTAGACTCTGTTGTTTCCTCTGTGCTAAGAATCAGGTGTGGAGTTTCTATAACAGATGGACTGTGACAGGTGTGTGTGTGTGTGTGAGAGAGAGAGATTTCCGCCTCCCTGCACCTCTTAGCCATTATTAGGTGTAGTTGCTTCTTCAGAGCAAGATTAATGAGTTTCTAAGCATGCCTTTGCAAAAATAGACATTTTTGCTCTACTGATATAATCAGTGCTGTAGTTGAAGGAGGATAGAAGGGGACAGGACAGACCTAATCTCCCTCAGGGGGATCAGTCTTTAATGGAGTTAGTACTTTCTGGTCTGACCTTGCTGGACCTGATATTAGAGCAGCATGAAGCCATCCCTCATGAGTCTGATCCTGTTACCACCAAGTGGGAATCCGGGTGAAAGACGTCTTACTCATCAGTTCCCAAAAATGATGAGCATGGTTGGAATTTTTTTTTCTCCTTGCGTCATTGTATGTATACAAGACATCTTTCAGCTCATAACTCTGAGTGTATTTCGTCTTCCACACATTGTGACGCACAGAGTGGAATTAATTTTGTTGAGGATGAGCCATCGGCTCACTCTTGAGGCTGGCATGAAACTTCAGAACATCAGAAGAACCTGGCCATGGAAAACGCGTATTGCTCTGTTAACCAGTCATGTGTTGTTAATAGTTAAAATGACTGATTGGTGTGAGTGATCATCCACGATTTAGTTCTTTTCAGTACTACGTAACATTTTTAGCATCTTTCACTTCACTATTTTGTTTTTATGGTAAACGGCTTTAGTGTTTTGGTTCAGTCATGTGGCTTTTGGGTCACATGACTAGATGCTACAGACAGGTATTTTTAGCATTGTGGCTAAAGAGCCAGACATTTACTTCAGAAGCTGGAGACCAAAACCATGCAAAGAGGGGAGTGAAGACTTGCATTCAAAGGGCGTCCTGAAACAACCTGGATGTGTAATTATGGAAGTTTTTGCTGACATGTTCACCTGAACTTATCAGCAAATGTGAACTAATGATGTGAAGTTCTGGTGTTGGGCAATTCCTTTTGGGATTGACACTTTTTTTGGAGGTAGCCTCAAACGCCATTTGAGAAACTGCAGTTTTTTGCTTCTAAAGTGGTTGAACAAAAATCTGTTGAGATTATTTTATGAAACTCTGTTACTTCAATATGTAATCACATGGATTTTGTTATACGAATAGGGCTAGGCCAATAGATACCACACAAATGAAGAAATATATTGAAACTACAAATGTTTTTGTGTCTATATCGGCCAGTAAGTTACAAGAAATTATAAAATACAAATGCCGAATTATGTGTAAAAGCATTTCGAAACTGTCCCATTTACACTCAGGCAGTGACAAGTAGCTATTTTTGAACTGGAAAGTCCCCAAGTACTTAATGAGGTCAGAGTTTTGGTTCATAGTTCATTTGAAATGTTATCTGTGTATTTAAAAGATGAAGACTATAAGGTCACATTCAGGGCCGTCAGTGTTGTTCCACTGCAGTTGTTCTTGAATAAACTAGCCCATTGTGGACATAAAGGGCTAGGCAATTCTAAGGAATTAGTGCAACATAACTAATACTGTATTAGTAATTAATCTGATGTTTACTTTTTTAATGAATGACATAATCTATCTGTCACCAGACTGTCATAAAAGCAGTGAATCATAATTGCCCAGAGCCTAATTTGGTGCCTTTTTGATTTTTGTCAGTTCAGCTGTTCATTTATAATTACATTGAAAAAAAAGAAAACCATTCACGCTCGCTCACATTTTCTGTGTTAGCCCTGTGATTGACTTGTGACCTGTCCAGGTATACCCCACCTTTCGCCCTGTGGCAGCTGGAATAGGCTCCAGCCCCCCCACCACAAACAGAACTGGATAAGCGGAAGAAAATGGATGGATGAATAGGCAAAGAAAACGTGCAAATATACACATTTGAAAAGCTGGAACTAGTGAATCTTGATCACATTTGCCACAAAATGTCTTAAAATATAACTCCATATTCAAAATAGTTGCTGATTAATTTTTGTAATGTTTCAGCTCTAAATTTGTTTAGTCTATTTTTTTGTGGGAAGTTGGATTATACTGATCTGCTGAAGGCTCAGTTTTCTTCTCTATTAATCTACTGACTAAAAAGTAATTCTAATTCGAGTGTTGAAAGCAATGCTGTCATAGTTATGCAGAATAACACTCGTGCTGATCTGGATTACACGCAAGTCCCTGCATGTTGTAGTCAGCCTCCTGTGTATGCCTTTCTTTTTTCATGTCCTACTCTCTCCATTTAGCTTCCAAAAGAGCCTGCAGTTTAAATCTGTTCATTGTATTTGTAGATATTTGAGCTGCATTTTAAAACTGATGTGTACTTAGCTGTACATTGGTATGCGTGCAGTCATGCGATTGCATGCTCTAGTGTATGTGACTGGCAGGCAGTTGGATGGCTGGAATGAGCTGTATTGCTTGCAGTGTGTTCTCGGCTCCGCATGTTAGGTGCCATTTGTGAGGAACTGGTTTACCTAATGCTGGTAGAAATTCACATTTCTGAAGAAAGAATGGCGGCCAGAGCAATATTACAATAACTACACGATGCAATATTTATTCTATTCTTTGCGTGGGTACAGTACAATGTTAAAATGACTGACTTTAGAGCAAACATACATAGACGTGAACACAGCCAGTGGAGCGGTGTCTGCACTTACATCTGCATGCACAGCACCACAGCTGAATGTAGGTCACAGAAGGCAAATATGGGGGAAGGAAAGAAGGTGGGCACTGGAAGTGGAAGTGGAAGTGAAGGGAAGAGGAAACCCTTCATTATGTCATCATGTTGGAGCATTGGCGGGATTAGAACGGGATACACAGGGAGGTTTTAACCCAAGAGTTTTAAGCTTTTGCCTTTTTAAGTAAAGAGTGATAATCCTCCAATCCATCAGAGAAAACAAAGATAGGCTACAATATGTCATCAGCCCTGTCTTATTCCTCTCTGACAGGGCCAGAAACCAACTGGCTGCAATGGATAAATGAGTTCTGTTCCCTTTTTTTTTTTTTCCCAGCAGTAGAAAATATTTCAGCTTTGACATTGTCCTGTCTTCGCTTGCTCATTTATATGGGCTTGCAAAGCTTTCAGTCTATTTGCTATTCTTATCAGCTGCACTTTGGGGTTTGAAGATGTGATGAAGTGTAGCAGACCCTTTGGAGAGCTCAGATGCTGCCAGTGTAATTACACAGGATGAAGTGTGCTGTACCACATGGTAATAACTTCATCGCCTCCTGAGGCTAAAAGTAAGGTGGACTTGTAGCAGGGCACTTACAGAGTGAGGAAGGAGAGACACTTTTCATTTAGTCTCTGCATGTGCTTCGTCTTCACGCTCAATTTTCTCACTTCAGCTCATGTATTCAATTGACCTCTGATGTCTTTCTTCTCATTTTCTGTGTCTCATTTATTTCTTGTCAGATCCGGAACCACTCAAGTTTCCAGATTACATGAGAGAGTGCAGCATGTGTTGTACAGTGAAATGTTATGCATTGGATTGGCTAAGTTTTAACGATGTGTATTAAGGTTGGGTGATTGAACAAATATATCACCTTACCCTATTACTTGAAATGGTCCAGGCTCTATAAGTGCTTCTGTATTCATGATGTTTACAACTGGAATCACATATGCAAACTAAAAGTGTTGGAAGTATTGATTTTGATTTCCATAGAGTCAGTATTTGGTGTTTTAGTAACATGGCTAACTTCCATCTGTGGGATCTCTGTCTCATACATAGCAGTTCAACTGGTGAGATCAAACGCTGTGTAGCTGTTTCACAGTTTTACACCTTATTGTCTCGCTTTGGGATTAATTAGGATCTCTCAAAAGGTGTTTGGCCTCCTGTTAGAGTAATTTATTCAAAGCCTTTTTGGGAAAGTTAAAGTTCTGCTCATGTGAAGGGGAGTGAAGCGTGAACTCTGAAATGCAGATTAGTTTGTGGAATTTCACCAAAACATAATGATCGTCGACTTTGATATATTATCGTCGGTAATCAATCGGCGGTGGTGTTAATAAGCAAGGAATAGGATGGGGCCCTGTTCCAGGAAGCGGGTTCAAGAAACTCTGAGTTTAACCATAAACTCTGAGTTGATTAACTCTGAGATGGGCAAAGGCTGATCAGAGTTAGTTTAATCAGAGTATGTTCACCCTGAGTTAAGTGTGTGCATGAGTAGAGGGGAAAAAAGCAATCATCAACAGCGCTCCGGGATTCACCGTGGCAACGGGTAAATAAAAAGCAAAGCATACATTTTAATCCAGTGGACTGAGGAATACGAATGTGTGTCAGTGAGGACCATGATGTTTATCTTAAAGAACAGGAGGGAGAAAACAGTCATTTTAACCAGCGTGGACCACTCTGTCATCATCAAACATGTAACATTTTTATATAAATAATAAAAATCTTTTTAGACTGTCTATGGTCCTCCCCTACTTGAATTTTCATTAGATGAAACTGGAATCCTAATTTTACATTTGATATTTAAATCTAATTATTCAGCTGTAAGCTGACAGGAACAAAATGTAGGTGACAGAAACTGAAGATAAAAATATGAAACAGATGAGACACAGTTTACTTATGGACCTGTGATATTAGTTAGACCCACTAAGACTGAGTTGGGGGATTTTCAGTGGAAAATGGGCCTATGTCAAGGTCCAGAATCTGAATTTTTAGACACTGTACCTTTCAAAATGTTGCTAGACATCATTTAAATGTATTTCTATGTGTCACCATATTTCAAATGTAGTCAAAATACACCCAGGCTGCAGCCTGCTTTTTAAAAAAAATCACTTTAAACTATATTTAGTCCTGTTTTAGAATCTTTCACTTCATCTTCAGGATCTCAACTGTGACAGACATTTTTCAGTGTGACTGATTAAAACACGACAAATGATTGATCATTGATCGGTGTGTTATGTGTCTAAAGCTTTATACAGATAAGTTTGATTTAAACAATGATTGTGGTCATGTCAAAGAAATCATGTTACAAAAAATAATGAACTAATGTCTAACTGGGATTTCAGTGCTTGTAAAAACATAAACGTCTGCTAATTAATTTGCTCCGCTATGCGCTTTGATATTGATTGTATGAGTGAGGAAATGAAACCAGATGTCAGTCAGCTGGTTCAGGTGCAGCAGGAGGAGTCGGAGAGAAACTCTGTGTTGCAGAAAACCTGTCAGCGAGCAGGTTAAGTTCACAGAGTCTGTTACCCTGGTGACTGACTCAATTTAAGTTAACCCTGTTTCTGGAACAGAAAACCCAGAGTTTCCTTTATCTCGGGATTAACAAACTCAGTTGTTTTTTTTTCCCACTAAACCTGCTTTCTGAAACGGGGTCCAGGACATGTTAACCACCAGTGTCTTCACCGCTTTACTTTTCGCCTCAAGCTACTGTGCACTACGCAGCTAGTTAAGACTTGATTATGCTTGATGTGAGCCAGGTATCAGCTGAACGTGTCTAAAGATGTTTATACATGTTAGAATAGTCTCATCTGAAGGCAGATTAAAAAGCCTTCCATACTTGCATGCCAGCTCTGATCTGTCTCCAGAAAGGCATTCAATCACATCCCAATGGACACAAACTCCTGGGATATGACAAGCTGCCATTTATTATAAATAAATACCATTTATTTATAATAAATGGCACTTCCAAACACACAGTTTTCAAACTCTGGAAAATGTGTGTGTATGGGGCAGACTGTGGATGCTTCGACCCTGACAAGCACTTCAGTTTAAGGGGCCAGCACACGCTTTCTCAGAACTAGCTCTTCAGATGTGCTGTCCAACCATGTCAGACATCAAATGTGTTCATAGTCATTCCCATCGGCCACACTCGGATTGAAAAGCCTGCCATCGTCTTACACAGGGTTGAATACATGAAAAGGTTCACAACAGAGGAGTACAATGCCCCTCTGCTTGCTCACCTGTGTAGGGCTGGCCGTCTGCATCGTTAAGTGGGTGTGAATGTTGGATCTTCTGTTTTAAAAGTCACAGATAACAGTTGGTGTTGGTGTCACATGTACGGTAAGCGGCCTTATGACCATCTAAAATTTAGTTTGGAAAGAGCATAAATCCAGCTTAAAGCATGCTTGGGATCAAAATATGATTTGGCTGTGTTAACCCAAAAAAAACACCTTTTAAGTTCAAGTTCATAAATAACTCTGGGTCCCAGTAGTGAAGGTGCATACACCCATCCAGCACCCCCTTCTGTTTCAGCCTGTTTCTAACAGTCTCCCTCATGTAATATGTCAGTGGAAAATCTATTTCCCACACTATGTGGAGCACATACTGTATTTGCATTTATACTGCAGTATGTTCTCTTCTCATAGTCCTGGGAGACTTGCAATGGAAAATTTCAACACGTTCACAAGTGAATTCAGATATCTACAACGGCTGACCACACAGTTCACTCTTCGATTTGTTGGTTTTTTTTTTATTTTTTTTTTTAAACCTCATAGTGATGTATACGTTTACAGCTACTAGCCGCTGCTTGAACCACTACAAGGTGAATATTAGAGGAATACAGCTTTATTTTTTTTACATGGAGAACAGCTCCGCTCTTGAGGGCTCAATATTTTATGAGGAACAAGTCCTTTGGTTTGTGTATTTGAGAAAATGTGAGGACTTCTATTGTAATGCAGTGTGCAAAATGGAGACAGAAAGCAAGTGCTGCTTCAGAACAAGCCTGTGATAATTACTTTGGTTTAAATTCCACAGTCTCTTTCATAAGACTCTTTTATTGCCTCATCTTTGTTTTGTGATGTCTTGCTAAACATTACAGATTAATCTTTATTATCCTTATCAGACTCTGTCCCTCTGCCCATTCACTGAATTATTCTTCGTAAAATGTGTTTCTGTGAGCCATCCTCAGCATTTACATTTTTATTTTCTGTAAATGTTACGGGGCTCTTGCTTTTTAAGCCAAAGCCAGAACCTCTACAGAGACTTATATTAACTTATATGAGAAATTTTTCAAGGTATCCATGATAAAAGTATTCATAACATGGCTGCCCCTCACTGGTTCCACAGCAGGGTGTAGTAAAGTGGGTTCTCTGTGAGATGGTGCGTGGCTGGATTTCCCCGAGGGCTCTACTTAGCTGGCAGCCAGATACTGGCTGGAGTTCAGTGCATTGAGAATATTGCAGCTGGGAGCTGCAGGGCATGCTGAAGGAATCTGGTTATGTAAAAAAAATAAAATTACTATAAATATATTCACTATATTGTACTCTTGCTTGGTTCTGCTGTAGAGACACATTGCTGTTTTAGGGCTCCAGCATCGTTCAGCATTGGTGCTATGCTGAGCTTTGCAGCGGCAGCTGTCTTCTGCCACCTGGGCATCAGTTTCAGTAGCATGTAGAACAGTTGTACATGTTGGCTACTCTTGTTCATGTTTGTGCTCTTGGTGGTAATTTTGCCCCTGCCTTGGGGGAAAAAAATTGACACCAACATGGGACCATATGCAGACATTTAGGCTGCTGTAAAGAGACCCAGAGTGAGTATATCTTATTGATCTCAGCAGGTATAAATGCAATCCATCTGTCCCACTGCTTGAAAGGTCATCTAACTTTGTCTTTCCACTATATGAAGAAAGCCTGATAAAAGATGGGTAAAAAAAAACAATGAACCTTACAATGTTCACACCCACACACATCAAAGAACACCACAGTGACCACGAGCCAGGAAACCCAGCGTGTTCTGTGCTCTCAGCTATGGCTTTAGTAAAATTTGCCATCCAAATCAAATCCTTTTTGGTCTGTCATGAAGGATCAAAAACTGAATTGAAACTATCTGTGGAAGCAGAAGTTAGGTTGCTTAACAGTGTTGCATTATGCTGGTAATATTTATGTGAGTGCACTTAAATTTACAACAATTACCGGAAGTAGATGAGGAAGATGTGACATCTAAGAAATTTCTGGTTTATATTTAGTCCTCTCTAGACTTGCGTATGTTCTTGCTCTTTTACATTAGACCACTAATGGTCAAAAAAAAAAATTTCTTTCACGTACCTAGCTATTTTATCGAGTGTCTTCCACTAGAGGGGCCCAAAGCGTGCATGAGTTTCCTTTTAATCAATCTTTCTTTCATTGATTTCCTTCACCGGAGTATGACTTGTGTTAATAATTTCATCTTGTACCATGATGTATCCTTATAGAGTTTAAACCTATGAGACAAAAAGAAGCTAGATTTGTACAGCATGGCAGTTGTTTGTAGCGTGGGTAAGTAGACACAGAGAAAATCAGGGCCCGGATGCAAAGTGTTTCTTTTGGTTTCATTTGAAGGTCTGATGAATGGTTGAGCAGGCACAATATCAATCTGTCAACAAGTAATTTAGAGTGGGTTTATGGTATGTCTTTTTTAAGGCCAACACTGAGAGTGGAAATTATGCTTAGTTCCTCAGTAGTTGAGCTTTGTCAAACATAACCGTGTGTGTGTGTAGCTTTAATAAGATCAAAGGAATGTGAGCAGATTTCTGTCTCTACCTCTTTAGGAGCTGCCGCTGTTTTTTCTTCAAAAGCTGAATTGTCTGAATCATTTTACAGTTTTAGTCATACAGGTACCTTCTTAAATTCTAATTTTCTCACAATTCAACAGTTAAGCTATTTATATATTTGCTATGATCGCCATAGTCTGATAATACAAGTGAAATTACAAACACCAATACACATTGCACCTGGCGGATGAAAGGGCAACATACGGCCTGGCGCACATTCACAGCTAGAAGAAACAACAGCTGCAGCACCGAATTGCACAGCAATGATACACATGGACCAAAAGACATGAAAAACAAAAATAAACACTCCTACTGGATGCACCTGCATAACAACCTGGCATAGCAGCCAATTTTTATAAAATATTTTTATAAAATACACACAGCAGAAACCTCCTTCTTTTAAAAAAGAACAGCAGGGCCATAGAATATATATGGTTTCTGATGACTACACAGCACTGAATGATTCAGTGAGTCCTGTTTGGGAGGTAGTTCTTAAAGGTAGACTACTGTACTTGTTAATTTATTCAAGATATGTGCAGAGTTTGCTGCTTTTCACAGTGTAATAGTGTATAAAATCAACATTATATACATTACATAATATTGTGTAGTATAAATAAAACATGAACCTTTTACATAATATGCCGAAAACTGCCGATATAATATTCACATCAGATACCCAACTAAAGACTAACACATCATAGGTGGATGAAAACCAACCTTCTTATGGTGATGTCAGAATTATTCTCACAAATAAATCAAGGAATCTCTGTATGTGTGTCTGTGTGGTCTTTGGTTTTCTCGATAGTCGTTCATCTGATCTACTTTGCACTTGACGGGTGTATTACCACAGAGCCAAGAGCAGGTACAACTGACTCACTAATTAACACACCATGTCATTTGCATGTCATTTACTTATTCTTTACACAAATAGATAAGTAAAAACACCAGATTTTGGTTTTGTTGAGAGTAGAGTACTAAAGTATTTCCAGGCCCAAAGTCAACTATTTGGACAGCCTGCTAAACGTCAGTCAGTTGTATTTCTTAAAAGTCGGGAATTTTCTTTTCCTTGTCATAGATCGTGGGAAACTTATTTTGGTTTTGCAATTATTTTTAGACTGTTGGTCGGACCGCTCGTGACATTTGAAGATTCAGTAGCATCAGTAGTGTTTTTGGTGTCCTATTTCAAAAATACTAGAAAGAAAGCTATGTTGGGTGCCTCACCTAGTGTGAAAAGAGTGAAGCTCAAAATAAACAAAACAAACCAGCAAACAGTGAAACCAAAAATGTACAAAATAAAGTGGCAAGGAGAAAAGTTCAAAATAAGTAAGACTCCACTGAATGACCCAGAGATGAAATGCAGAATGGACAGAAAATCCCACATACAATGGAAGAATCAGATCCTTGTTCTGTTCAGCCTCCGGTCTCATGTGAGCTTGAAATGGTGATGGATAACACTGCTGTGTCCCCAATATCAGGACTCTGTACAAGAGGAAGAGTTTGGCTGGCAGGGAATAAGGCACTTAAATGAAAATATGATTCTAAGAAGATAAAGCCAACATACATACATGTTAAATCAGTGAAAGGATTGGTTTACCTTGATCATAATATTAATTAAAAAGTGTAATGTTTTTGATCTTGGAAAGTTGAAGGGAATAGTTAACTATTAAATCAATAAATAGTCAGATTAGTCTTTTGGCAGTAATAAAGTGGAAAATTTGGTGGTGATTGTTTTGAATAAATGTTATTGGTGAAATCATGATGAGGTTATGGGTAAGATAAGATAATGTGGATGTTTAGACTTGGTTGCTGTGGAAGTGTTTGGGCCTGACACCAAATGATAACATGATAAATATGCACTTAATATCCCAGTGGTGGATGTTCTGAATTAATGTATTTTGACATGTATTCTATATTTTTTCAAATGGATATGGCAGTCAGGTGTTTTTCTACCTATTCATGCAGCACTTTTCCCTCAAACTCTGTTGTATAAAGTTGCAAATGTTTTTATTGTTACCCAGCAACAAGTACAGTTGAATAACAGTTTTTTTCTTTTTAATAAATTTACAAAAAATCCTAAAATTCTGTTTTCAATTTGTTATTATGTGGTACTGAGTGTAGATTAATGAGAAAAAAAAATAATTTAAACAACTGTAGCATCAGGCTGCAACATAACAAAACTGAAAAAAAGTGAAGGGGGTCTGAATACTTTCTGAACCAATGTAAACCTCAGGGTTTTGTGAGCTAATGAAGCTTCCTTTGACCACATACATGTATACCCAGTCACTGCTTACAGAAAATTTAAACGAGGATGCCTAGCAGCGACCGGCAGGCAGCCACAAGCTGCAAACATGCTGCTTTTGAGCTCATCTTTCATCCGGCCATGCTTCACAAAATCACAGGGGGTCGTGAGTAGAACAGAATAAGGTCTGATGAAATTAATGGTTGTGTGATTGTGTTTATAACAGTTTGACCACAGGTGATATTGTTTAATATTTTCAGAAGCTAACAGCAACAGTGAAAACTTAAAGTAAAGCTTTCCTGTACATATTGTTTGACTCAAAGGTTTCTTTAAAATGCCAGTAGCCTCTCCTCAGTGATGTAAAAATACAGGTTGTTTGTCTGTGTCCTCAGATGAAGGTTCTGAAGGTTTAGTAAAGTACTTACAGCTTTAAAACTATCCAGCAACTAAGACCGGTTACATCTCTCAAGCAGATTCTAAATATTGTGATTTTTGTTCTGAAGGCAAATGTACGGTAGCTCTGACAGCTCAGCGCACTGTTTGTGCAAATGTATATATACACATGGAAATGTGTGAGAGAAAAAAGTACCAGTTAACATTAATGTGCTAAGTTTTCGGGGGGCGGGGGACATCGACTGAGAAGATGCGGCCAAACACAGAAATATTGCAGATATCCACAATACATATAAATCATGGAATCAAAAATGTTGAACAAACAAACAAAAACCACATTTTAGCTCATTTTGTTGCCCGTTTGATGGCTAGTTGACTTAAGTAAAGCTATAGGAGCAGCAACTGTATCTTGCTTAAAAACTCATTTCTGCTGTTGTCACTTCTGCTTGAGCATTTTTTTTTGTATTTGACTGTGTTTTATCACTTTGGGCAATGTAGACATTGTCAAGTTTGCAAAGATGTTTCCTTAGTTGCATGCCTTAACATGCATGCATCTAACCTCTCTCCCCTTTCCTATTAGAAAAATGTCAGCTGTTTCACTTTCATACACTCACTTTAGATTTTGGACTTCTTCTTTACAAGATCCAAGCTTTATATTCGGCTCAGCTCCTTTGTCCATCACAGCCTCCTGCCAAGTCATTTCGTCTTCTTTTGCTGTCTGGAAACGTCTCTCTTACATGTTTCCTGTTTTATCGTTTCTTTGTGTATCTCTCAGAAGATAGGCTCGCTCCTCCACCCCCGCCTTTCCATCTGTGCCACACACTTATGTTGTTTCACAGTTACTGAAACACACATCCTGATTGCTACCAGGTGAGGCAAACTACAAATGCACATGCATGCATGCGTGGCATGCCGTGGAGCATACACGTGCACACACATACAATACGCAGTGGGGTTCAGTGGTGCAGTAGTGCATTTAGATGACATTTGCTTGGTGATAACATTGCAGCTGGGCAGCTGCGTGTTTTCCTGTTTGTCTTCTTTGCTTTTTTTGTGTAAGAGCTTCTGCTGTTGTTGTTGTTTTCAGGTGTTAAATGGTGCATTTTCCATTCAGTAACATTTGACCCTAGTAGGGTAGACATGTCAAAACTTCTACATTGAAAACCCTGCCTGGCACTTATCCCATCTGACTATGGCCTTAAGCGTTCACAGAGGAATCAGATGTTTGTTTCTTTCTCTCGTACTGTCTCTGCTCCCTCTAGCCCAGTTTCTCCCTGCTGCTTTCCTCCTGCTTGACTAGGGCCAGTGGATGAGCTTTGACCTCCTATGTGGCCCCGAGCGAGCAACTTGGAAGTCGGGTGTACGGAAAAGGGCGGGAGGCCACAGGGGCACCCGAGATCAGTTCTGCTGCACTCTGCAGGATTCGGCAGCTGCAGAGACAGGAAGCTGTAATTAGGACTAGAAGAGGCTTAAAACTCAGGGTTTTTTTTCCCTTCCTGCCACTCTTCCACTCTCTTTCTCTCTCTAGAGGGAGAAATGCTCCCACATTAGGAGACCAAAACTCATAATTACATGTGGTTGAGAGGATTGTAGTCCTCTGATGTGAGGCAATTTAATGCTTCGTTTATTCACCTTCATTGCTGTGTATTTCATGCCTTAATCCATCAGTGAACCTAACGTTTTGTACACCAGAGTATCAATGCTGTAGCAAAAATAATTCAGGCTTATAATGACGGTGTTATTTTGTAATTAT